>CAMOHE010043141.1:1219-12374 GCA_946598075.1 Artocarpus hirsutus
CTCTATTTTATACTTTGCAATTTGGTTCTTTGTATTTGTTTTATAACAAACCTATCTTTTAAATGCGAATTATTGATTCCATATGTAACCATAAATACAATCCTCTTCTACAAAATCATGATATGGAGTTGCTATTTGTATGGTCAAATGTGAGAGTTGTGTAAAAACACGGAGCAGTACAAATGAAAGACCCGTCATTTTCAAGAACCGAAAGCCAACTCTGGTTTTCGAAGAAGAAACTGACAAGTTGCTATGGAGTGAAGGGGTACACTCTTCATTTGCCACGTCTGAGAAATTGACTATTTCCTGGTGACTCGACGATACAGTTCTTCCTCTCCGCTTTCTTCTTTGCCATCATCTTCTCCTTTCGTCTTGCATCCCTAGAAGCAGCATCTGCATGGACTTTCTCCGTTACAGTAGTGAAACCAGGAATTGACTCGCTCATTTTCCTGTAAACTGCACTGCTAAGCTGGGTATAAATCCTCAGCGCACTCTGTAGAAAATCAAATACAAGAGAACGTGTTAGAGACTTGCAAGTCCTTGGAGGATAAGATAAATGAACCAAGGTCAACAAAAAATTCATCCAGTTTTCCTACTTGGGATGGGTGTCTATTAGCATTTACAAGAACATGTCGACCACATTAACAATTATTCGTATCAGCATATGAACAGCTGCCTACGAGAATAAAGCCTTAAAGCCTTCAGATCAGCAAAGAAGATGCGACTAAATTGGCTAAATTGGCATACTTAAAACAGCATTTTTTTTCCAAAAAATTGAATTGTAATTTGTATCATGATTTATGATTTTGAAATCTTTAAACCACAAAGAAAAATTAAGCTCAGAGTGCAGAAGAAAACATGGATTTGGAAGTCAGGAGCGAGTGTATACCATGGCAGGCCTGTAGTGTATCAGCTGAGTGGTTCACGGTGCTATTCCCCACTATATGTTATCTGATCCATCGCTTGTACAACGCTTAAAACCTCCCATGGCCTTAGACCAGGGATAATCTCAGCCAACTGACGCCTCCCCCACATAAGCAAAGACTGCGTTAGTTAATCAGTTATTGATAACAACAGTACTGTTTCAACAAACATATTGAATAGATTCAAGTGCAATGAGTTGTCATATATTCAACCCGTTCAAAAGAAGGAAGATTAAAGCAGGAGGCAAAAACAAATCTCAATGTTTTTTTTTTCTTTCGTAACAAGCAAAAGAAGAAAAAGAAAAACCGAAAAAATAAAGCTAGTAATCTATTAAATTTGGTTATGTTGATGAGTTTTTCTTTCCCTACTATGAAACAATTTAAGATCCTAATACAAAAAGCATACAACTTAAAAAAAAAATCAACCTCCAGAAACACTTGTAAAACAAATAAAATGGCTAATATACACTTTGCACCCCAGAAGCAGCTTCTTCTCTCCATTGACATAACATAGCCCTTCTACCGGTGAAATGTAAATGGCAATGAGGAAGAAATGTAAATGGCAATGAGGAAATGTAACATTAGTTTTGGATTATAAAAGATTATATGTCGTGAAATACCTAAGATCTTTGGGAATATATTTGTTTGGCATGTGATCTGCTTCAAGAATTGATGTCAGTTCTGAGCCCCTAGCCCAGAGAAATAGGCAGGGGCTTGGAATTCTAACACCAGGCCAAACACCACCATTAGCTTCCAGCACAGCTAAATTGCATCCCTTGCTTTCATATGCTTCTTGTTGGGCCTGCTCATATGTTTTTTTTACTCACGCCCCTTTAGAGGAACCCCAGGGCAGTTTTGAAGAAAAGTGGTAGCAGCAGCTCCAACTCTAACTATAACCACAAATCAGTCTAATTATGTCACAAATTGATACCTTTTGACACAAGCTGTGATAAAAATGACCACACACATACAAAACATGGCCATACAACACATGACAAGTGATGCAGGAAACAAGATATGCTATAACCTCTTTGAAGCGGAGCATCTTAGCTGATCTAGAATAATCATAATAGCCTACACCAGGTCATATTTAGCTATGACATGTTATGTTATCTCACACGATTAGGGCCAACTGAAAAATCTAAATTTTTAACTTGATAACTGTCTCTACAAATGAAATAGAAAATTTTGATAAAACTGTCAAAAAGAGTTATAAAGTTCAGTGAAATTTGATGTACATTCTTTCCAGATACATTCTTTCTTCCTTCTATCACCATTTGCAAATTTATTTAAGCTGAGTCTTCTAACACATCTTGTACCACTACCAAATAATTAAATATTGAGATTATTAAGTCATTTATAGCAAGAAAAAGGGAACTTTTATCTTTCAGTCAACATATGTACTGAGCATACCAATCATATAGATCAACAAACTGGCTCAAGCAACAATAATGCAAGAATAAAGAAAGATTAATAAACCTTCCCACATGGCAATCGCACGTTCCATGCCATAAACCATGTGAATTGGTGCCCATTCATCCATGTCTTCACCCTACATGAAAGTGTCTTTATCAATGATGCCAGCACCCCATGCAGTTTTGAGGGTTATCAACTCACATGGTCCTCGAGTACAGCCCAATCGATCCTCATAGTAAAACCCATCACTCCTCATGATAACTGCCATCAGTAAACAATAACAACCTCATCAACATACAGAACAGCATTTTGAATAGAATTCCTTTTCATTAGCTTCACTAAGCAGGTCCCACAAGTACACATGTTACATAACAACCTCATTAACATACAGAACAGCATTTCGAATAGAATTCCTTTTCATTAGCTTCACCAAGCAGGTCCTACAAGTACACATTTTACAGCTACAGCAAGAAAAAAGGAACACAATACTGAGTCTAAGATAAGTTTTTTCTGACTAGTTGCCAATAAGAAAAGCAGTAAATATTCTTGTTTGAAACAATGGTAGAGAAATCAAAGGCCACTTGAATCATTGTTTACACCAGAATATACATAATTACTTTGTCGTGAATGCATTCAAGCACTTCTAAAATGTGAAAAAGTTTCCGACGACAACAATAAGATACATTGCACTAACTCAACAATTCTCAAACTATAAAACAATGGTAAAAAGGCAGTTGATAAATTGTTTACACCTGAATTAGATACAGGGGAATTAAAGAAGCACTAAACAAGCGAAACAAATACACAGAAACAAGTGCATTAACAATTACACATAAACAAGCCATAATAAATCCATTGCAACAATAAACTAAAGCAAATCTCAGAAATTCAGTTTCACGAAAAGCAAAAGGAAAAGACTTACAATCATAGTAGAGCTTCTCAAGGCGCTTGTAGCCGATGGCCTAAGCGACGTCGATGGGCCGGCCCGGCGGATATGGTCTCTGCCTGAAGCCCCAAAGCCCGAAGAAGAACTGCCTCGCAAACTGTACGGATTCTCGTTTTCCTTCGGTTCCATTTCGTTCACAATGTCCGCAATCTCCTCGGTTAGTCTCAAGAACTTCACGACTGGATTAGCCATGAACTCCTTCCAGAACTTCTCGTTCTCTCTGATCTCCTCTTCCGTGGGGTTCTCCTTCTTCTCGAAAATGGGGTCCTCAGGATCTTCTCGACCTCCGGTGCGTAGCGGTAATCAGGCAAGTTCTTGCATTCCCAGAAGTACTGGTCGAGCATTTGGGTGAAAGGACCTTTGAGTTCTTCTTCTTCGGCGGAGGAGGTCTTGTTTTCGGGTTGTTTGGCTTCGTCGAACAGGTTTGAAGCGGAGAGGGAAGCGAACCTTGTGGGGGGTTCGGTTTTGAGAAAGAATAAGTCCTTGATCTTGAGGAGGTTGAGGGGACGGATTGGCTTTGGCGGTTTTTCGAACCAGCTTTCGAATGGGTTGAAGTTGATCGACGCCATTGGAAAGGAACCAACATGGAAGAAACTGAGTTAGGAGTCTCGGGTAACAAGCGACAAGCAAAGGGTTTATAGTTTTAGTAAAAAATGATCAATGTGACCTTGTCAGGAGTGAATTAAAATTTATTTATTTTTTATAAATATTACTTATATGTTTTTTTTTAAATCACACATATTAAAAACTTAAAAATACTTTCTAATAGCATGTTTAAGAAAGTTGGTTCTAACTAATTTTTTAATTAGGAACAATATAAAGCTCTCATATGTTATAATAAAAAGAAAAAAGTTGTTACAATATAAAGCTCTTACATGTTATCGTGTTTACAATTCTAACCAATGGTTCTAACCATGATGTCAAACACTTTATAAGTAAACCTTATCATGTATTTATTTATTTCTTTAATAAATCTCTTTATTTTTTAATAGTTGAGTTGTTAAAAAAAATGATATTAGAGAAACACAAATACACTTAATTAATTACAATTTAACCTAAACAACAAAAATAAATATCCATGTCATTAAATTACTTACAATAAAATTTTGAAAAAAAAAAATACAAGAAGCAATAAAAAATCAATGTCATTAACTTAATATAATATTATTTTTATTACCAATCCATAACATTAGCACACCCTAAATAAGAAGTATCATTATCACTTGAAGTCTTAAAAAATAAATGTCCTTAAATATCATTATCATTATGTATCATTGACTTTATGATATATTAATTATATAACCTATAAGATACACAAAAAGGCTTAATAAATACTATTTTATTAATTTAATTACTTATCACCAAAAAAACAAAAATGTCATTACCACTTACGTCTTAAAAAAATAAATGTCATTACGTATCATTAATTTAATGATATATTAATTATATAATCTGTAAGGCACAGAAAAAGACTTAATAAATACTCTAACATTAATTTAATTATAACATTCTAATTCGAATTTTTTAGTAAAATGTGATTCTATAAAAAAAAATTCTATATTTTAGCTGTGGGAATTTTAAAATTATTATTTTGGATACCAACTTGTATTCAAACAACAAACAACCTAATTTTAGGGTTTTCTTAAATATAATAATATCATAATATGTTTGAAATTTTAAATACGTATATTTAAATTATTCTCAAAAATAAATTAAAAACTGACAATATCATTATTTAGGTCATTATTGTCGTTATACATATGCATTGTGACATATAAAAAATATTCATAAACTGGAAATATATTTTAACTCTACAAATAAAAAAGAGCCACATGTCTCATTAACCCTATAGTTTAGAGAGACTAAAAATTGGACAAAGAGAGACAAAAGTCTCGAGGAAGAGTATGTGGGCCATAAAGTGATTAAAGCCAATCTATATAGCGTCTTACAAGAAAATTTGGGGAGCTTTGCCTCTAGTCATGTGTGTTATTTGTGTTTGGTATGAATTGAAAACACTCTAATAATTTATTAAACTTTATGATAAAAAAACATAGTAAAATCAGTTCCAACTTGAATGAGATGGATCGAACTACTATTTTTAAACGGGCTATTTTTAAGTTTCTTTTTAACGATTTGGAAGAATGTCTTCAAAAAAGAGAGGTATTTAGGCTGCATGCCACAAATTTTTTGATGTGAATTGATTTATAACACCTTCTAAAAAACTCTATGATTTTAGGCCAAATGGTAAGAAAAAATTAAAATAAAAAGACTAATATACCCATACATTCATATTGGGATTTCGTCCCTCTCTCCCTCACTTTCCCCTCTTTCTTCTTTCCCTCCTATAGCCTCCACTGAGCACCTTCTTTTTCTCTCTCTTCAAGTGTTCACATTAGCACTTGTACGATAATAACGCCAAAAGAATATGTTGCGTGCCTCTACCTCTGTTCATCACAATGACATTGGTTCTCTTTGTACGAATCTCGTCGATGAGAAAGGTTCTCCAACCGAGTTGTAGATCCATGCATGTGTCCTCTAGCTATGGTGAACCATTCTCTCTCTCTCTCTCTCTGCTTCTCTTATGTTAACAACATCGGATCTTCAGCTCTTTATGAAGTGGTTGTTCTCCGAGCATGATGATCTTCCTTTACACCTTGCCAATCTGCAACCACCGCTTGTGGCTATGAAAAGATCGAGCCGTGGCCAATCAAAGGTTACAACAAGAGGTCTCTACTGCCGCAGCTAATCTCCACCGTGATGGGGCTCTCTTTTTGTTACTGAGCATGTATCTTTTTTTCTTTTTTTATTTTTTTAAACTTTTTTGTGCCCAATTTGTGATTTTTTGCATTTTCTTATGTAATTTTTGTTGGACATGATGCCCTAAGGAGTAAAAAGTTGCAATATGTTATTAGAGATATTTTATCAATAAAGAGTTTATTTATTGTTGATATACTAAAAGTTGTCCTCTTTATATTTATATCTGTTGAATGTATGATAAATAAACAAAAGTCAGATACTGTCGGCCTAAACTTTTAAGAATCATGCATATGATAGACAGATTATGCCAAAGGCATGATTCTAAAAGTGATGGTCTAAATCATAAGATCTGTAATCGAGAGAATAAAGTTGGGCTCTTTATTCGTGCTAAGATTGTTATGTTGTCTATATCCCTAATAGGAGATGGTTTGTCTTGACCATCGGAGTGAGACTCTATGAGTAGAAACATTGGTACATTGTTATAGGTGATGATGTATTAGATCAGGATATAAAGTGGAATTAATTTGGATTAATAATTCCGTCTATGCAAATCAATTCACTTTAGACAATCATGTATGTTGTGTCTTGATCCTGAAATGACTAATGGGCCTTTATCTTGACTTATATCTTTTGATGTACCATAATGTGACGTTTTGACTTTATGATGGTGTGCATACTAGCACGTTGGAGACATGATCTTGATAGCGTAGACCTGTTATTCATAGATATGGAATCCATAGCTCTTTTTGTAAAGTTAATGATATTCTCTTATATGTATTATCCTGTAATTGGAAGACTGAAGCGCTCAACCATTTAAATGCATAGGGTTATACTGTCTTTAGATAGTAAGTTTTCCCATAGTAAGATAACAGAATGTAAGATAAAAATAATAGGGAAGACGAGACGAAATTTGTCCTTAAATCGATTATGAATTTCCTATAGGGATACGACACATTATGATATGTCATGGACACTTAGCTTATTTGGAGCTTCGTGATTTTATATAGTTCAAGAGTGCAGCTCTAAGCTTTTAGTGGAGTCGCGTTAGAGTTAATAATTATAAAATATATATATCGGGGATATTGCATTTTGTAATTATCGAAGCTTGAACTATATAGGTCCGTCAGGTCCCCTTTGTTAGCTCATAATAAATCCTGTAACAATACGGCATGCTTTTCCAACAAATTGGTAACTTACGTTAAATTATTAGATTGATTGAAATTTGATATGACAAGAAAATTCATGTCTATATATCAATTGAATTAATTATTTGAATTAATTCAAGATAAACATATTAAATTATTGAGATAATATTTATTTTCTACGAGATTATCCAGATATAACTATTTTGATAAGATAACTTCTTTATTTGGTTATTTGAATTGAATCTGAGACTCTATCTAATAATCTTAAGTGGAAAATAAAAGATTCTAAAGGATCATATTATCGCAAGTTTGGTAGGCCAATCTTCATGTTAGGCCTACTGTTGTAGTAAGTTCAGTAGGCCGATAGATAAGTTCGGACAATCAATTTAATGATTATCTGATTACACATTTTAGATGCGATGTTCTTCAAAAGTTGATCCAGACTCAAATTTTGAGGACTTATCTAATAATGATTAACGCTAGGTCCAACCTCTATAAATAGGGGGTGAGTTTTCTCATTGATTTAGATTAGTTGAAAAGTTTAGAGTAAGTACTTTGATGTGAAAAACTCTAAAGCTCCCTGAGAGCTATTGTTTATAATCAAGAACATTAGCTTAGGTCTTCTTAATTAGTTGGAAGGATAGTCACCAGAGGAAAAGCTATATGCAGTGTGCCCACCCACACTACGATTGTAGATAAATAATAGCAAAAAATACTTGTTGATTGAAGCTCTTCTGGAACGTCTATCTCTTCACTGATTGCTAGTGCTTTTTGGCATACAAAAGTTTGTAAGATCTGTAATTAATTTATGTATATAGCATGTCAAACTTCTGTTTTGAAAAATACTCTAATTTAAAATTTTAAAAATTTTGGTGCATACTCGTTTTCCAACAATTGGTATTCGAGCCAGGTTTTTACTAAATTTATAAGTTTGTGATCATGCTATATATATAGATTATATGATCTTATTCTCTCTTATGCTTGATTTAATTTTTAAAGAGTTGGCACTCTAGGGTTTGCTATATATTTAAATGTTGTCATGAGTTTACATGGTGAATGTTTTTTAATTAATTATATTTTATTGAATTATTATTTGATCATTTATTAATTAATTAATTTTTGTCGGTTATGGTTCCTTAAAAGTTAGAAAGTATATCTAAATTTTTTTCATTTAATTAGATGGCTGTCTATCATCACCTTCTAGAAATTATTATTTTAATCTTAAATTGGTAAAAAATTTGTAATTAAGTAATCATTCAGAGCAAAGATGGATCTAGAAGATGGATGATAGCAGTTCTATTGGTTTTTCTTGAGTTTCTAAAATTTTAATGTTTTTGAATTGTTGAAAATAAGATTAAAAAACTATATAAAAACTGCTTTCTAGAAATATGTAAATTTAGCTCAGACAAGCCAAACTCTCAGGTTCGACAAGCCAATGGTTGCAGATTCGCAAGCCAAACTTCTAGTTCGGCAGGCCGTCCAAGGAGCAAGATTTTGTCGATTTTGGCGGCAGGCCAAATTCTCAAGTTTGGCAAGCCGATGGGATGTGATCGGCAGGCCGATGACACAGATTGGCAGGCCGACAAAGAGCTATAGGTTTTCAAAAAAGGCTTGTTTTTTGGTGCAGTTTTGATTTTATATCAAAACAATTCTAAGGAACATGAAATTTTATGCTGACTAGAAAAATAAAGCATTTGATCAATGGGGGATTAAAGACTTCAAGATGCATGACACATGAAGACCGATATAACTTGAAGATACAAGGATGAAGAATCGATAATATGTTTCAATTAGTCTTTTGTAATCTTTATTTTTTTCTCTAAGATAGAACCATATATTATGGCCATTTATTATTATTTTGCTTGTGACTTTGCATCTTGCTTTGCTTATCTGCATTATAATATGATTTGCCATATATTTTGATAACATATCATATAGAATAGGGAGTACCGCTCATTAAAATTGTTCATACATGTTAAAATAAAAACCTTGACTTTCAAAATATTAAGTGGGAGGGGGTTTTCAAAGAGAGGACCTATGGCCTCCATTGTTGGTCTATAGGTAGCATATGGTGGTCCCGATTCCTAGGAAAAGATTTCATCATGTACCAGGTTGGATCTTTGAAAGAATTTATTTTAACATGATTTATCGTTGTACACCTGTAGGTGGCGACTATAAATCATGGATAAAATAGATGAAACGATGGTTATACACTCAAATTAATTTTATTATTAACCTTCCTTAGGAGCTCTGTTAATTAAATTAATGGTCAAAGAAAATGATTATTAATATATGCTGGATCAAATGGGTCCTGGATGGCACATATTAATCAAAGGGGATCTATGTTCCTAATTGAATTTGGTAGGTCTCCCTAGGCAACTTGTTAAATTCTAAGTTAGGAATTATCGTTGTAAGGATGTGATTTTTTCAAGGTTTTGAGACATAAACACAATTGCATGTTTACATGATTGTGTTATCTTGCAAAACTATTATGGAATGTTTGCTTATATTTGGTATATGAATCTCCAAATATGCTTTATCTTCAATACTCGATAAAAACCAATTAATTAGCGAGAATTACAATGATTGGAAAAGGAACCTGAATATCATCCTGTCCTTTAAGAAACTAAAATTTGTGCTTACAACACCATGTCCTCCCAAACTCACTAAGGAATCCACTAATGAGCAAATCCAATCGCATGGTCGCTGGAAAGATGCCAGTGATCAGGCTCACTATTATATTATGGCTAATATGAATAATATGCTGCAGGCTCAACATAAAGATTATGAGACTACGAATCAAATCATAGATAATCTTTAAGACATGTTTGGAGACCAAGCCATAACAAAATGACAAGGGGGTCTTTGGAAACTTTTGAACTAGAAATAAAAACCAAGGACTCCTATAAAGGTCATGGGTTACTTTGCAGATGCTCAAGCCCAAAGAGTTGATATTGATGTCGAGTCATAGATGACTACAGTTTTTGAGACTTTGTTAAAAGAGTTCATCTCTTTTAGAGCTTCATACAATTTGAGTAATAGACAAGATGTGACCTTAACAGAGCCGATGAAGTAGTTATAGGAGTTCAAAAATCTGATCAGGGAAACTCTTATGGGTGGCGAGGCTAACTTGACGGCTGCATCCGGTTCCAATACTAATCTAGGGAATAGAAGGAAGCAAAATACTAAGAACGGAAAATCTTCTATTCCAGCAAATGGCAAGAATAAGAAGAAGAAAAAGAAGAACCCAAAGAAGCAAAAGTGCTTATACTGTGGGAAGGTTGTGCACATTAAAAAGAATTGCAAGGATTTCTTTTCTTGAGGAGGTAAGTGTGATGTAACACCCCGAAGTTAATTAAATAGAATTAGAATGTTAAATGGTGAATTAGTGTGCCATGATAAGTGTTTTAAACTTAATTTTATTACTTTGTGGAAACCTTGTGTTAATTACTTTTTGATGATTTTTAATTGTTCTAAATTGTTTTTGATTGTTAATTTAAGTTTTAATAAAATAATTTGATTTGGAAACAGTGTGTAGTTGCTCACAGCTTTGTGCAACTACTTTTTTCTCTCTTCTTCTATTTATTTCACTTTCTCTCTCTTTCTCTTCATTTCTCTCGTTCACTCTCTCTCTCTCTTCTCTTCCTTTCTCTCGGGTTCTCTCACCCTCTCTCATTCTCTCTCTAAAATCTTTTAAACAAATTTCATTTTCAAGCTTCGGGCTAGGAGATCGAAGGCTCGGGAACAAGATTCAACAACAAAAACAACGTTTTCAAGCTTTGATTCGAGGTTAGATTTTAAAACTCAAAGTTTTTCTATTTTTTCAAAATTTTCTTGCATTTTGAAATTTTAGAGTTTCTAAGCCTAGAAAAGCTTCAATCTAAGTTAGATGGACTTAGATTAGCTAGAATGTAAACTTCATTTCATCAAAAATGGATTAGAATCAAGATTTTTCATTTTTCCTCCAT
>CAMOHE010043142.1:1228-15199 GCA_946598075.1 Artocarpus hirsutus
CCCATCATAAAAATAGAAATTATACTTTAGGTCTCTACACATAATTTTGTACCCATACTTTATAAGATGCTTTAAAACCTAAAACTTCATACATTATTAAATCACTTTAATTAGGTTAATCTTATCTAATAGCATTAATACACATTTATTTAATTAGCCCACGTATTATTGGAATTTATTCCAACAGTTCCACCCAAAAGAATCGCGTCGCTCACAATCTTATGAATCTTCTCGGTCTCAGCCTCGACCTCTTCGCTCCTTCCGTGGAAATCACCCCGATCACCGGCGATCATTCTCATCATTAACCTCAACATCAACTCGAAGAGCGATGTTCTGATATTCACCGTCTGATTCTGAAAGCGCACGAGGCGGCGAATCAGAGATCGAATCTCGTCGGAGCGGGCGTGGGACAACTTATTCATGCGATTGGAGGATAGGATTTCGACGGCCGAGATTCGGCGAAGGTTTCGCCAGTGGTCACCATAGGGAGCATACACCATGCTGGTATAGTTAGATCCCAAGTGTTTTCCAGCCAGCAAACGAGGGCGGTTGGCGAAGATGATGTCGTTTTTTGCGAGGCATTCTTCCGCCGCTGACGGGGAAGAGACAACGAGGACGGGGCGAGAGCCGAACCGGAGGAGAAACACCGGACCATAACGGTCCGAGAGTTTGGCGAGGGCTCGATGGAGTAGTCTTCTAAAGACATAGAGATGGCCTATGATGGGGAAGGCCGGAAAAGGGCTTGGCGGGAGGTTTCTGATCTTGTCAAGGAAGTGATTTGTGAAGGCATAGAAGACTAAAAAGAGGAACAAATAGAGGAACATGGCTGAAGTCGTACGTGTATCTTCGACAATGTAATACTAATTATTGAGCAGAGTATCATACGTGTGTATTTTGTGAGGTGTGAGCTTTTTATAAGTGAAATTAGACAATAGTGTGAATAACTAAAAGAAAAAGAAAAAAAAGAAAAAGCTTCACATCTCTGTCTCGGAAAAAAAAAAAAAATCTACACATCGTCTATAATGTGAATGATGAAATTGCATATTTGGATTAATATGCATTTTAACAACTCCGTTTCATCGGGATGCTCGTTGCATACTTTTGGAACATAGTTGACTAGCGTAAAATAAGCAAAGTCATTTGGTTTGTAACTAAAGACGCATAGATAGGCAAAAAAGAAAGTCATTGTTATATTTCTCAAAAAGTTTGCTTCGTGGCAAACAAGCATCCAGCTGTCGTTAACAGGAATTCCTGCTCTTTTTCTTAGGTTCTTCACCTTGATTATCCCCCTTAAATCCTTCTATAATTCTTAAAACGTTCCACTTTTTGTCGTCACCTTCTCCTGCTCCTCAAGCACTTGAGGTGGAAAATATTATTTTATCTTGTTAGAAGTTGAGAATGATTGGTGTGACTATAGCCATATCGTTTATCTCATCAGAATCATTGGAAAAGGAGATAGATTGCCACCACGGCGCTCAAGGTGTTATCAGATGCGTTAACTCTTGCCCATATGTTTTGTCAGGATCACAAGGTTACCGGATGTCCTCATGTCTCATGAAAGTGTGTGTGTGTGTATATGTATGTATGTATGTGTATGTATGTATGTATATAAATTTATAAAAAAAAAGGAGTGATATAATTGATCTTTATCTGATTTTTGTAAGCGTGTCTTCTTCCTTCTCGATTTTGTGGTTAACCGTTTAATTAAAAAGAAATTTTTATTTGCTCAAAAAAAAAAAAAAACGATTTATGACCTGAAAAATTGTTTTATTTCAATTTAAACACTCCAACTCGTGCCCTCATGATATTTCACTTTTAGGTTGTGATTTAATTAAGCCAGAGACATAAGGCATGTTTGTATTATGGATTCTTTGAATCTATTAGACTCAAATTTAAATTCAAGTATTAAAAATTTTTTAAATACGTGTTTATTTTTTCTAAATTTCGAATCAAATGAGCATCAAGAACCCTCTTTTTTAGAGTTCTGACTCCCTTAAACTCTTAATGCTCATATATCTTTGTTATAGTAAAAGCTAAAATTCTCCCTCTTATATTTGAAAAAAAAATCATAATTTCTTTATTTGATATCTAATTGAGATGATTCTTTTTTTATTGTGTTCCTAGTGAAGAGAGAAATAAATTAAGATCCATATTACATATTTTTTAGGATTATTAATATTAAGATTTTATTAGATTTATTAATAAATCAAAAATAATTTTCACTACCTCTCTAAACACAAATTCTAATTTTATTCCATACTTAGATTAAAACTTAAACCTACATCCAAACATCAATTTGGATGATAATTCAAATCACTAATTCAAATTACATAACTCAAATCAAATTACTAATTCGAATCTATTTACCAAACAGACCCTTTTAATTAAGCCAAAGACTCGTGATTTGAAGATTGAAAGATATTTTTAGAGCAACGCATAAAGTGGCCATAAAGAAGCTACGTGTTATAGCTTAAGGTGTGACTCCATTTAAGGAAACACGATGTGTATTTCATAGGTTAAAAATTTGCTTAAACATGACATGAAAAGCAAATATTAAAGGGGTGTTTGGTAGTTGTAATCTAGATTACTTTTTCAGTTATAAATAGTGTAAAGCTCTCGTATGCTACAGTAACAATAAAAAAATCATTACAGCGTAAAGCTCTCGCATGCTACAATAAAAACAGTTCTAACTAAAAGTTCTAACCATCTTACCAAACACCCTATAAGTCGCTTCAAGGTAGAAACAGAGGCAAAAAAAAATGTAAGAGGGCTTGAACTTTTGTTTTCCACCAATATAATACACATATCATAAGCTATATACTCAAAAAAATTATTAAAATTTAAACAAAGCCCCTAAAAAAGTTGAATACATATAATCTTACACATATAATATTATCCCCTAACAAAAAAAAATCCCCTAACAAAAAAAATCCTCACCCCGTCGTTGCTTCGAGGAATAATATTGCTGAGTGGCCATAGGCATGCATGATTACACATAGTGCTAGGATGGCATGTTAGAGGAGGTTTTTAATGTTATAGGTAACACGACACACGAAAAGAGACGCTTGACAAACATGCAAGATTGTACTTATAATACACGTGTAAGTTCTATATCTTTGCTTCATTAGTAATACAAACAAAAATTGCAAAGCAATTACCAAATTTCCTGTTGTCTCTAGCTGAACGAGTATATGAACTTTCCTTCGCTTTTTTTTTTTTTTTCAAGTCTTTGTTTGGAAACCAATAATGATCAAGATTATCTGACCAAAATAGTCATTCGCTAACATTCTAAATCATTTTATTCCGTTGTCACAACATATGTCTCAGACCTCATAAAAAAGATACAGAAGCACAGTTAGCACCATTCCATATTCTACACAAAAAGGAAATCAACCTTTTTTTTTGTTACAAGCATTTCACATTTGAGAAAGGATGTTCACCATGCGTGGACGAGGCCTGCACTTAGCTTGCAAGGGTTGGGCCTTGGGCATGGTGAGTCCAGTCCCTTCAGTCATATCCACCATCTCCTCTCCAACCCTTTCCCACTCAAAACACTGAATCAGTAAGCCCAAAGTAAGCCCAACAATTTTGATCGCCAAGTTTTCACCTGGACAACCTCTTCTCCCTGACCCGAATGGCATCAACTTGAACCCATCTCTCATCCCCTCCATGTCTTTAAATCTCTCTGGCTTGAAACTTGTTGGATCGTCCCAAATATTGGGGTCTCGTTGTATGGCCCACATGTTTACCACTAACATAGTGCCACGTGGAATGTTGAACCCACTCACTTTGCACTCATCCGACGACTCATGGGGCACCAGCAATGGGCCTGCTGGGTACAATCGCAACGTCTCTTTTATAATGCGTTGAAGATAGGGAAGGTTCATTAGGTCAGACTCATCTAGAAGGCGATCATGTCCTACACAATTTTCTATTTCACTATTCGCCCTTTTCATGACTTCTGGATGGTTCAGTAGAAGAGAAATGGCCCACTCCATGGTCCCGGATGATGTATCAATTCCTGCTGCCAATAAAACCTGTCGATATGGATGATCTTATCACGTTTCACATCTGACTATTAAAGAAAAAAAGAAGACAAATAATTTGCTCTAAAACTTGAAATTATTTGGTTTATTTGTTTACAAACTTACAGCGGACATACTCTTTATAAGTGGACAAAAGGCATGGAATTTTTAAAAATTAATACGATTGCAGTGTATATGTTCTTTAGCAATATTTAGCATAGTGGCCTAGAATTCAGCATGTGTGATATTTTTCGTATGTTAAAATACTCTGTATCCAAATTCCCAAAAAGAAGACATTTCAAGTTCAGTTATAAGACTTACAGATACTAGGCCTCTAATAATCTCATCCTTATAATACTCAGGCTCCGATTCTTGCAGCGACAACAAAACTTCAATCATCGTCTTCTTTTTCTTGTCTTCTGACCCGTCAGAACAACAATTCCCACCGCTTGTTGCCATTTTCCTGTGCTCCTCTATCAAATTCTGTAGGAGTCCTTCCCTCTCCGTATGCAACTCGATCAAACTATCTTCATACTCTCTACTTCCCATCAATCTCATCAACGGTAGAAAATCGCTCACGCTCGACCCCGCACCCAACTGAAACGTTTTCCTCACGACCTCCCGAAACTTCCTCGTCTCCTCCACCTCCGTCAGACTTTCTCCGTAGTACCGTTTTCCGGCGATCATCCTCATCATCACGTTCAGCGTCAGCTCGAAGAGCAGAGATTTCATGTCCACCGTCTGCTCTGGCGACCGCAGAAGCCGCCGAACAAGCGAGCGAGCCTCGTCGGCACGTATGTGGGACAGCGTCTGAAGGCGATGGGCGGAGAGGATCTCGAGGCTGGATATGCGGCGGAGATTTCGCCAGTGGTCGCCGTATGGGGCCCACGCGAGGCTGGTGAAGTTGTAGCCGAGGTGTTTTCCGGGGAGCAGACGAGGGCGGTTCGCGAAGACGACATCGTTTGTAGTCAGGCATTCTTCCGCAGCAGAAGGGGAAGTGACGAGGAGGACGGAGCGGGAGCCGAACCGGAGGAGAAGAATCGGACCGTGTCGGTTTGAGATCTTGGAGAGAGCTCGGTGGAGGGGCTTCTTGAATAGGTACAGATGGCCGATGATTGGGAGTGCTGGGAAAGGGCTTGGTGGGAGGTTTCTGATTTTGTTGAAGAAGTGGTTGGTGAAGGCATAGATAGCTACAAAGAGCAGGAAGTAAAGGATCATGGCAGCCAGGTTTGGTTTTCTTTTTTCTTCTTCTTTTCTATGTTTACGCAAGTGATGTAATTATTTATCTAGCAATATTCAGACTTTAGTCAAAAGAGTGACAGGTAAGGATTGTTACTTTGAGAATCCACGTTTTATCTTTTACCTAAAGTATCATTTATGTCCTTTTTATTATTAAAATATCCTAAATATCTTTTACGCTTTTAACATTGTATCTTAAATATCCATAAGTTTTACCTAAATATTATTTCTGACCTTTTTATTATTAAAATAGTCAAAAACAATTTTTGTGTTTTTAAAATCATTCACAAATCTTAAAGCAATAAATTTTGTAAAAAATTTTAATTATCCTTCCCAATATATATTAAATTGAAAGACTATTTAGTATACTTATGTTTTTGCTTCCGATGAGTTTTTTTATTTTTTATTAAACTTTTTGCCTTCTCAAATTTTTTACCAAATACAATTTAAAACATTATTAAACTAAAATACTAAATAAAATAAGTCTTAAAAAGTTAAAAACTCTCAAAATAATTGAAGTATTTGTTTAGTTAAAATATTTATTTAAAAATTTAAAATTACATTTTCTTTAGTTTTTAAGTCAAGATATTTATTATTTAAACATTTGAAATTATGTTTTATTTAGTTTTTAAGTTAAGTTAAGCAAATACTTCAATTATTTTAAGAGTTTCTAACTTTTAAGATTAATTTTATTTAGTAATTTGATTTAATAATATTTTAAATTGTCTTTAGTAAAAATTAGGAAATGATAATTTTAGCTTTTTAAAAATTTTAATGGAAAATAAAAAAAAACTCATCGAAAACAAAAACATGCGTACGCAAAATAGTCTTTCAATTTAATATATATTGGGAAGATAATTAGAAATTTTTTAGAAAATAATTGCTTTTGGGGGGTATTTTGAGTATGATCTTAAAATCACAGAGGGTGTTTTAGGCATTTTAAGAATAAAAGGGACAAAAGTGGCATTTAGGGAAAATACATGGGTATTTTAGGTATAATGCTTGAAACACATGGATGTTTTAGGTATTTTAATAATAAAAGGGGCAAAAGTGGTATTTAAGTATAATACATGGTTTTTTGGGTATTTTCTCAATTGTTTTTGTGTACGTGTGTTTTTGTTTCAGTCAAGTTTTTTCATTTTTCATTAAACTTTTTAAAAAACTTAAATTATCCTTTTCTAATTTTTATTAAATACAATTTAAAACATTATTTAACCAAAATACTAATAGGGTGTTTATTTAGAATTGTTTTATTAAACCAAAATTATCCTTTTCTAATTTTTATTAAATATAATTTAAAACATTATTAAGCCAAAATACTAATAGGGTGTTTGGCAGGGTAGTCATAACTGTTTTTACTATAGCATGTGAGAGTTTTACATTGTAGCAATTTTTTATTGTTATTATAATATGTAAGAGCTTTACACTATTTGTAACTGAGAAAGTGATTCAAACTATGATTGTCAAACACCATTTAAATAAAATCAATATTAAAGTTAGAAACTTTCAAAATAATTGAAATATTTGCTTAACTTGACTTAAAAACTAAAGACAATGTAATTTCAAATGTTCAAACAAATATTTTAACTAAGCAAATGCTTCAATTATTTTGAGCATTTCTAACTTTTTAAGAATGATTTTATTTAATATTTTGGTTAAATAATGTTTTAAATTGTATTTAGTTAAAAATAGGGAAAGATAATTTTAGTTTTTTAAAAAGTTTAATGAAAAATGAAAAAACTTGCCAAGAACAAAAATACAAGTACACAAAATAGCCTTTCAATTTAAAATATATTAAGAAGGATAATTACAATTTTTTAAAAAATTAATTGTTTCAAGGGTGTTTTAAGTATGATTTTCAAAATACAGGGGATGTTTTGGGCCTTTTAATAATAAAGAGGCAAAACTGTTACTTAAGCAAAACACATGAGGTATTTTGGGTATGATCTTGAAAGCATAGGGGATGTTTTAGGTATATTAATAACAAGAGAGATAAAAGTGGTATTTAGGCATAACATAGGTTGTATTTTGGCAATTTTTCACAACATGAACAATACCATTAGAAAGATAATTAAGGTGTTTGGGAGAAAAGTTTCAACCATAACTCTTTGTTTAGCATATCAATTTGAACTCACCAATAAAGTTCTCAGCAACTATTATGTGAAGTAAAAAACAACTATAGTCAAAAGCTCCTCTATGCTATAATATATGAATTTATTTTTTCAGTTCAAACTCGTTTGCCAAAAACCCAATAGAATTTAAACTATACACTATAATACATGAAAGCCTTATATAGTTCAAACCACTATCCTAAACATCCTAAATAACAACATGTTTTTCCATAGTAACTCATCAAAGATCAATTGTAACTAATAAGAATGAATAATGATTCATCCCTCTATAATGTCTTAAAGTATTTATAAATATATGTTCCAATATTTTCTTTTGCTAAATCAAGAATTCCATCTTGGAGGGATGAGTTTTTAGTGCTTATATTTCAAATGGTTACATTTTTAATAAAGATATGTTTTAACAACTATAGTATGGCGTAATAAGAATTCAATCTTATTAATTATTATAAATTATTTGGTCAATTACCTAATTAAATGCAATCATTTGATTCATATCATACAGATAACAATAACAGTACACATTAAAAATGTAACTATTAAAACAATACGCCATGTTGGAGATGTATAAATATATGTTGAAATAACATTTTGGAAGTGTGCCCAAGGCATTTTTTCACACAACACTAATTGAAAGGTGTTCCACTTAATGAACATGTACATAACTTATTTTTTTTAGTGTATATTAGTAACAGGATTTTTTTTTTTTTTTATGGTCATAGCAATGATCGATTTGATAGAGGAAAATTTTCATAAACATCATATTTTAAAACTTATTTTTTTAAAATGTCACACATATTTAATTGTGACATAATTTAAACATGTAATATAAATAAAACTATAAAAATGTGACACGATTTTCTTAAATGTAGGATAAAAAAACATAATTTTTAAAAATATGGCAAAACATGTAATTTTATCTTTGATAGACGACAATTTGCCTTATCATTCCACATTCAAAATGAAAATGAACGCGTTTTTCAATGAGTTTTATAGAAGATAATTCACCTAATCATTCCACATTCAAAATGGAAAATGAACGCATTTTTTAACAAATTTTCACGGTCGAGAAAAGGATGTTTTAACCATACTTGGAAAAGGCTCGCATTTAGCTTGCAATGGATGGGCCTTGGGCATGGTGAGTCCAATATGATAAGTCATTTCTAACATCTCTCATCGCCAACTCTTTTCCCAGGTTAATCGGAGAATAGACCCAATTATGTTTATTGAATTAAATTATGACTTTAGTTTGTAAAAATTTTACAAATGTCATTATTACTATGTAATTATATAGTATATAATATGTGATATTATTAAGATAATTACTATATTATTAAGGATATTTTTAAAATATTTTAAATATCGTATTAAATTTTAATTTTATAACAATAATTTAATCACGTATTATATTTTTTTCCTCTTTTCCCACTCAAAACACTAAATCAACAAGCCCAAAGTTAGCCCAACAATTATGATGGCCGAGTTTTAACCTGGACAGCCTCTTCTCCCTGACCCAAAAACAAACAACTTGAAACCTTTTACTTTTAAGAGCCCATTATTTTGGGCTTTTTTGATAAGTTAGTTGGAATTGTTAGAGTGTAAAATTTTTATATATTATAATATAAAGCAAAAATTTATTACAATATAAAATTTTTATATGTTATAATATTTTGGATCTAACTTGTAGTTTCGATTATGAGTCCGTTTGGTTTATAGATTTGGATAGAGAATTTAAATGAAAATTAAATTTTTGTTAGAGAAAATACTATAGCAAAATAATTCAAATTGTGATTAAAACTACGAACCAAATGGACCCTAAATACACAAGTACCTTAAGAAACAGTTTTTAAAGAAATACCCGTAGCAGTATGCTGTTTCGCATCACTTGTGTAGCTGCATCCTAAAGCACATCATCTATTTTTTGTGCATGTCATTTTTTTTAATTTTTGCATGAACTCAAAATAAATTTTGTTTCGTTGTTGTTTGTAACCGATTAGTTGTATTTATATCTTCATCTCTCATAGCCTTGACATGTTCTATTATTTTCGTTGAATCAAAGTGTTGCTTTGATTTTTTTTCCCCTCCAAAAAAGAAAAGATTGAGAAATAGAGGATACGATTTTGCAGTTAATTTTAAGCCATAGAAGAAGAGAAGCATAAACTAAAACTTTTTAATTAGTTTTTAAATAATGCATGGAATAGTGTTTTTTTGTTTCAAAAAGTTTTTAAACTTGTTTAGTTAAATAAATTAAAAGTTTTTATTGGTATAAAAAGCAGTATAATTCAAGGATATAAATAAAATTCTTAGGTTTTATTTAGCAACATCGTTGGAACTTATTAGTTTTAACTGTGATATAAAGCTCTTATATGCTAAGTAAATTAGTTTCAACTATCTTCCTAAACACATTATTCTTTACTAATTGATCAAATTTCAAAAATGCTTATAAAAGCTAAAAGCACTTTTTATAGGTCTATTCAGATATGTCAAAAAGCAGCTTTTGGAGTAAATAAGCCACAAGTAGTTTTTTTAAGCCATTCCAAACATTATCTGAGTAATGTTTCTACCCCTTCAAAAAAAAAAAAAAAAAAGAAGTAATGTTCCTACATCATTAATTATTTGGATTTAGTTTTCCAAACTTTATAGTTCCCCTTCCATCTCCAACCCATTGCACTATTTGGTGTTGCTTTTGCACCAAAATGGCACAATTTCAACATCACATTTAAACTTTATCTGCAACCAAATAACATCAAAAGCTGCACCAAAAAAAAATATTCCCCGCATATTCTTTCCTTGAAATTACCAACAATTAATCTATTTAACTAATTATTTCTTAATAATTATATATTCATATTAATACATAAATATATATTATTAATTTAATTGATGATTACAAAAAATAACAAATGGTTATTACATTCAAATAAAATATTCTACTTAAACATTAAATTATATTAAATTGAATGAGTAGAAAACACTACATTAAATAAAAAATAAAAATAAAATTACATATGGATAGTCACTTAATTATTCTTCTGAATTAGTATATTCATCCCACAAATTGCTGTCATTGTTTTGGTTTAAGATGTATATTGCATAATAGTAGTAGTATTGTTTATTGAGTATGAGATAGGTGTGTGTTAGTTTTTTAATGGTGTAGTATTTTTGTGTAATTTTTATTAAAACATGCCTTTTACATGTTTGAATTGTAATGTTTTTATTTTTTTATTGCATATTACAAATAATTTTTGAATAAAAGGATTAGGAAAAAAATTGTTGAATAATATGCATTTGGGGTAAAAATTAGAAATTGTATAGATTTAAGGTCTATTTTATGATTTTAAAACTAAAAAAACAGATGGCACTTTCAATGCCACGCCAAACCTTATGCAGCATTGTAGCGGACATCAAAATATCATTGGCTTTTCGCGCTAGATTGGAAAGAGATTTTGCAACACCCTAATTTTTTATTTAATGGTAATAGAGAGTCCAATGCTATAATTGACAACAGTGATAATATTACTAACATGCTATTTAGTGATATTACAGGTAAAAACGACGAAAGGTTGAATGTGTTAGGAAAGGTTCATGCCAATTATGTAGGGATTATAATTACCTATGATATAATGATGTGATGACATATTTTGTTTTGTTTTAATGAGAATATATAACTTAAAAAAAGTTATAAATTAACATGCTATTTAGTGATATTACAGCTGATAAAGATGAAAAGTTCGATGTGCTGGGAAAGGTTCACGCCAATTACGTAGGGATTATAGTTGTCTATGATATAATGATGTGATGATGTAGATATATAACTTTTTTTTATTCTTATTAAAATAAAACAAAATACATCATCACATCATTATATCATAGATAACTATAATCCCTATATAATTGGCATAAACCTTTCCTAGCATATCGAACTCTTCATCGTTGTCACCTATAATATCACTAAATAGCATGTTAGTAATAATATCACTGTTGTTAAATTATAGAATTGAACTCCTTATTATCATTAAATAGAAAATTAGGGTGTTATAGATTTTGTTTTTATTTTGATGTTTTGCACTTTTTTTTTCTCTGCACGTTTTGCACCATTTTGGTGCATAGTTGGAAATGCATGCCTGTATATCACACTAATAGCATCGTGACACGTGATGAGACTGTAAAAGTATATATTTTATAGGGCTTAAATCATTTATTTATGCTTCGATTTCTTGTTAAATCATTTAATTAATAACATTTTTGTATTAATAGGTATTTTTGTGTCTTAGTATGTAAATATGTCTAAAAATGTGTTTTTAGTATGTTTTTATGTTTAATAATATTTTTGGTAATTTTTAGAGTCGTTTTGGTATATTAAATAAATGTTTAGTTGGTAAATAGTCAAAACCATAAAAATAACATGTGGTTATTTTATTTTGAGTTTTAATGTGTTTGATAATGTGTTTTAAGTTTGTAGATATATTCTATTATATTTTTAGTAATTTTTAAAAATATTTTCAAGTCTTAAAAATTATATCTGTGTCAAACCGAATGAGATTGAAAATTTTAAAAGTTTGTTATTAATTTTATGTGTTTCAATGTAAAATAAATATTTTTAATAATTTTTGTAAATATTATGTTTGTAAAATAATTAATTTTAGTGTATTTGTGAATTTTAGAGGAAAAATGGAGCAAAAAGGGACAAAAATCAAACAACAAATGCCTTAAAAAATATTAAAAAATAAAATTTGGATGAGGAGGACATATGGCGTGATTCTGGCTATTGGATGAGCCGCCCAAAAGATCTCAGCCGTCCAAGGAAGGCACGTGTGTCAACGGGTCATCAGCTGCGTCACAAGTGCGTTTCACGTTGCGAAATCTAGTTGGCGCGTGCACACACGCCCCAACAACTCTCACCCACAGCAGAGAGACTCTCGAGCGTGTTGGATTCTGTGCGGTTGTTCACACTAAAGTTATCCTTTCGGCCATTGGATTAGCTGATTTGGACCAATCTGACGGTCAGTATTCGTGGGCCACGTGGCCCCGCCTAGACCATTTGTGAGCATAATTTAAGACTGTTGGATTGTGAAAAGAATGCTTCAGATCATCCCATTTCAGTACGTCACGCCGCCACGCCACAGGAAATCGTAGACGCAGATTTGCACGATCATGAAGGCCCATACGCGTAGAAAAATGGGATATAAACGAATCTTTTGGTTCGTTTTTATCAAAATGAAATAGTAAAAAACTGATAAAAAATTTTATGAATAGTTAGAATTTGTGCCTTTAAATACCAGGCATTAGCCTGGTTCTCATCACCCATTTGGGCCATTTGCCCTTCTTCTTTTTTTTTTTTTCCTCTTATTTTTATCCCTTTAGGTAAAAATAATAAAATAATATCTAAATTAGTATAAAGAGTCTAGTGAGACAGAGAGATAATCTTATATACATAGTACTTTGGTATGGATTTTGACTCTATAGCTGTTTTGTAATACTTATATTTTTTAGAATAAATTATATCTTTATATTTTTAATAATTATTAATGTTATAATGCTGCCTAATTTTTGCATAAATTCAGTCATTTTTTTTATGTAATTTAATTGTGTTGCATAATTAATATTAATAATAAGTCATGCTCATTTATTAATTTGAGTTTCTGCTAAATTATAGACATGGACTGATACAGTAAATGCTTAGTAATTATTGATTTATTATAGACAGAGGATGACATAGTGTATTTTTAAGCCAATTAATAAGACGAGGTGCTGCCGAAATTAATGCAATAATTTATTCCATTAAAATATAATAATTTTTATTTGTTATTATCTTTTCTATCTTAAAATTATGTTAATTATAATTGAGTGACAGAGGTTATAATTTTTATAATTAGTGCACCTAATCATTAGTGAGAGATGATTATTTTGCTATTTTTTTATAGGAAGACCCTTACTGCATTATAGCTTGCTATATTGTCGCTCTCAATTGACCTATATAATTAGTAAAAAGTGCTTGCAATTAAGGAGAAAAGATATAATAAATCAAATGCTTAAAATAATTATTAATTAGAATTAGAATTATATATCAGTTGCCAAACATACAAGGGATTCTCAAAGCTTTACCACTTTAATTTTATGTTTTAGAACTTAAAAAAAAAATCACAAAAATATTTCTTTTGTTTTAAAATTTGCTTTGAAAAACCGCTTGCCTTTTTGAACGTTTAATTTCAACAATCTCTCGAGTTACAAATTCTCTTTCACGTCCATGTGGATAGAACAACCTTTCTATACTACAAACGTCTGCCGTTTAAGATAAACATTTTTAGGCGTTACCATCACGTCCTGCTATGTGAAATCCAAATGTCCAATCTATTTATCTAGCATATTATTTTTCCAAGCTGACTGTCAAAAGAGTCAATTTTCCTACATCTTTAATTATTTGATTGTAGTTTTCCAAACTTTAGGTCCCCCTTTTATAACCCCAATGTATCACACCCATAGCGTTGTGTTACGTACTTGATATGTGGAATCCAAATGTCCAAATTATTTATCTAATTGCAATCATTCCACTTATTGGGTCCCTGGTGTCTTTTTCA
>CAMOHE010043142.1:23177-81262 GCA_946598075.1 Artocarpus hirsutus
CATAAATAAACTTTTTTTTTAAAAAAAAAAAAAAAGGGTTGAGATACGTCTTAATTAAAGACTTAAACCATTAACATCCTTTCATTTTTCTTCCCCATCAAGTTCTGCAGCCTTTGGTTCATCCCTCTCAAAAATTTTGTTTGAACAAATCCTCTCATATAACCATTTTCAAGCAAATTCCAAGTAGGACCAAGTTGTAAACTCAAGATTTCTTTAATTTCCAAGGTAAAATTCAAACTTTTTCTAAGTTTTTTTTTCAAGCATTTCTTTAGGGATTCAAGGGAGTTAATGAGATTTTTCTCTCATGAAATATATTTAGGAGAATTGGTAAGGAAATCAAGTGTTCAAGGTGCAAGATCATCACTTTTTCTTTGGTAAAGTTTAATTCCTTAATTTTCAAAGTTCATGATGATTTTGTTTTGGTCTCCTTCAAGTATGGTATGTAATGATTTGGAAAAGTTTATGGCATGCTTAAATGTTCTTATGGCATGTTTTGAGGTGAATTTGAGATATAGATGGGTAAAATTTCTATTTCATGAAAAATAGGCTAGTTTTTGTAAAGTTTGAGTATTTAGGGTTAGAATTATAATTAGGCATGAAAATGGTTTGAGGAAGTATAGAACCTGCCTTCATAGTGGCTGGAATGCTGTTTTAGAGTTGATTTTAACAAAATTGCTCTAGGGACCAAATTGTAAAAAATTCTTGTTCTTGATAGAATTAAAAAAAGGCCAAAAACTCCTTTTTTCAGTGGGAATTTTAAAAAATTTAAAACATGAAAGTTGTAGATCTCTATAAAACTATTAAAAATCAAGAACGGGTCGTCGAAAATCACCTTAAGTTGTGAGATATAAATTTTTCAAAAATTTGTTAAAGTTGGGAAAAAAATTTTAGGGGCAAAAACATCATTTTACAAAAAGAATTAGGGTATGGTACTTTAATAAAATTTGATCCTTTTGAAAAATGGGGACTAAAGGTTTAAAAAGAGTATTTTGGGTTCTAGGGCTAAAATTGTCAAAAATTTTCAAATAAGGGTAAAATTGTAAAGTTTTGTTTAACTCGGGTTTTTATTGCAAACTAGTAACTCGATTCCTTGAACACTTGTTTTTACACTAATAAGCCATGTTTCACGTTAAATTAGTCAAGTCGGGCCCAAGAATTCAAAACGGCCCATTAAGGCAAAAACGTTATTTTTCATGAAATGAACAGTACGAATCCCGAAATGTATAAGATAGAGGAAAACGAGAGGATGGTCAAACTTTAAGCAATCAAGAAAGTATTCCAAAATAGTAATCGAAAAGTATACCTTATTGACATATAGCTAAATAGTGATGATTTGACTAATAATGATATAATTGACCAATCAGGTCCTTAGACAAGTAACAAAGGAAACCCGAAGACAGTTTTAATAGCGGCAAACACAAGTAAATTCCAAACCTGCCTATAGTATGAAAGAATAGGTTTTAGGGTATAGCGTTTTTATGTGAGCATGTTTGTGTGTGCTATACAATTGAAAAATGTAAATGTTTTGCACTTAGTACGAGCGTATATTCTTCATGCATGATATGATAACCAGCATAACTAAACTGGTAAATGAAACACCAAAAATAAGAAAAGTATCGTAAGTTAAATTTATGTTATGGTCTCGACATTACGAAGACCTATGTGTACATATAGTACGAGCACTTACGCCCTAATGAAAGAGAAGATATAACAAGAATAAGGAACGTTCATAAGAAAGCATAAATGGATCATGCATATTAGTATAAGATTTATGTGAGCTATGTTTGGACTTACTGAGCATAAGCTCACCTAGTTATTTTATGTTGTAGGAATTTCTATTAGAAGGTCAGAATGAACATACTGATGAGCTGACGGGGGAATATAAGCAATGTGCAGACTATGGTGTGGATACCGCCACATCTATGTTTCCATTGCTATGTATTTTAAGTTATTTTGGATCTTGATGTATATCTGATATGATATGGTTACATGAGACAAAACTTCTTTTGGATGCACTAAGTAAGTGATGTTTTAGAAACAAAGTTGTTTGTGTAGTTATACATATGATTATAAAAGAAATTTTAGTATGTATATGTAATATATTGATTGGAAAAAAAGTATTTTTAAGTTTTTATAGATATGTAAATAATGTTAAACTACGGCCTGTAAAAAGGCAAGTTGTGATAGTATATAATTAGTGTGAATACGTAAATTGCGTATTTGGACTAGCATGCCTCTTAACCTTTCTATTTCTTCGAAATGCTAAATACACGCATACTTTTGGAGCATTGATTAACTGTATATAAAAAAGCAAAAGTCATTCAATTTATTACTTAGATTGATGAATGAAGAATCGTTTGATTGAAGCTTGTCTGTAAATCCAAGGTGGATCCCGCAAAGGGAAATATCTATTGAAAATACAATGGTCAATTGTCCGGATATAATGTCTGCTTTACAAAAGAGGTCAGGAACAGAAACGAGCCGAGCCACTGGCAAAAAGAGGATATAGCCAACATAAGCTGAACGACCTGGACCACCAGCCAAAACGACGCAGCGTTCAACCTAATAGAAAACTAAAGCAAACGACGACTAACAACGAAAAGCTCAAACGACTCTTACTCCACTAATTAAACGACCGAGCACAAGAAAAACGACACTAACGAAGTGGCAAACTGACCGCATCAACAAGACAAACGACACCAACGAAGAAACAAACTGACTGCATCGTAGATACATAGGGAAAAAGACATTATTTTATTTCTCAAAAGGTCGTTAACAAGCATTCATTCTCTTTTTCTCAGATTCTTCACCTTGATCTCCCTAAACTTCCGTAATTCTCAAAGGTTCACTGCTCGGCGGGAAACAAACACACCACCCGCCAACAAACATTCTTTTCCTTTTTGTCATCACCTTCTCAAGCATTTGAGATATAAAATATGCTTATCTTGTTATTAGTTTTTTTTTTTTTTGTCACGAGCTATGTTATTTTTGTTTCGTTATCCGGTTTGTTATTTTGAGTAGATTAAAAACGTCTTTATTGTTTGTATTTTCTTTTTTATACTTTTAATAATAGGATGATGCATTAGCTGAGTTACTATAGCAGGTACCAACTTAGCTGAAGGGAGAGGCTCTCTACCCAATTTCAATCTCTCCATTTATGTTTTTTTAAAGATATGTTTATATTAAAAAAAAATTATGAACGAATAGTTCTGTGAAAAAAAGAAATGGGTTCCTAAAAAGAGCAAGAAGGAGTGGATCATGGTGGCCAAGACTGGTTTTCTTTCTTTTTTCTTCTATATGCATATGGCAAGTATTTTAACCTGTGGCTTCTTGATAAAGTGACGTGATTATTTATCATTTCATCAAGCTAATTTAGTCAAAAGAATAGACGATAAGGATATTAGTGTTACTTTGGGGGAAAAAAAGGGTGGGCAAAGCCGTGTGGAAATGGCGATTTGTCGTTTTCAAGCGGCGTGAATTGGAATAGTTGAAAGTGACGGGACTAATTGACCATAAGAATGATCAAGGTGTTAAAACTTTCTACTACATTGGCCCCTTTTCTTTATCACAATTGACATTTTAGGTGAGAACAAATTTTGTTTTAGGTCCAAAAGATATTTTTAGTCCCCTTTTTTTTAAAGGGGGAAATTTTCTTTAAGACTAAGACAAGTACATAGTCAAACTCAAACAACCACCAAGGTTGGAAGAATTCGACCCCTTAAGATGGGGACTAAATTTAGGTATCGAGACCCAGAAGAAAAAAGCCCGCTTGATACAAACAAAAGAGCTCACCTAAAGCTCATCTCTATGAACTATTGCAGTCGACAAGAAAGACCCGATGACCGAAGCCAAACCTTTCTCAATGAGCGTACATACAACAAGGCTTAGACTGAAGTCTAACCAGGCATCTAAACACCTTCTTTTATTAACAAATGGAGGAGATATAGCTAAACATGGAGGAGGGGAGTCCACCTCCTTTATTACATACAAAACATAACAGGACCAAAACCAAAACACAAACATACATAAAAACACAGAGGTAAAACTTTGAGTCGACTCCCGTCGCTGTCTCTTCCACCTTTGACTGGTTGTGAATAGATTCAATCACCGACGATTTCTCCCTCTGGCTGTCGGTGCCTTCAGATTCAATCCCAAAACCAATGCAGCAAAACCTAGATGCTTGGAACTCGCCACCATTCCTAGAACCAACCTACCGCACCTCTTTCCCTTATGCTCCCGCAGAACCCGACCCACCTCTGGCCCTTTCCTTATCTCGCTAGACAGCTTTTTACCTTTTTTACTCCCTCGGTTGCATTTGGACACCGACCGATTCCTCCTTTTGTCGTCTGGCCCTTCCCTCCACTTAGTTCCCAGGACCACAATCGAAAACAATCGTCTAACTTTGTACTTGATCATTTAGCTCTTGGATCTCATCGGTTTCCTCCATAACCAGCTCCTCCAAGCCGTGCCGACACCAAAATCTGCCAGCTCCACCTCCTTTTGGTCGTTGCTGTGAAAAGACCTGCCTCCACCTCCATTTCCCTCTACTCCTACCCCTATCATGACCTACCTCTCTCTCTCATAGGTTCGAGACCCAACAGCCATCTGGAAGATGGCGCCGGCCTTTAGATCAGAAAAGAGAGGGGGTGATGCCACACCCTCATAAAAAACCCTTTAAATAGTAAAACCTTAGTAGAGCAAAACTTTCGAGCAAGACTTCTCTCTCTTGATTTTCAGATATTTGTTTTAGTCTCATTTTAGGGATGCAAAAGTCGCAAAAAATGAATCTTACATGAATGAATTCCAATATGAATTATATCATTAGAAAAATAATAACAATTTTTTTTTAACATGAAAACTCATCAAAGATCAATTGTAACTCATGAAGAGGATATTGATTCATCCCTTGTAATGTTTAAAAATACATTTCACTTAATATAAATAATTATTTATGTTATTCAAAATTAATTTCAGTTTTTTTATCGTTACTTTAAGAATTCCATCTTGGAGATATATATATATATATATATATATATATATATATAAATACATGTTCAAATAACATTTTGTATTGAGATTTGTGCCCCAGGCATTTTCCTCACCAACTACTAGCATATGTCTATTAGAAGCGCGCTTGAGATGCAAACTACAATAATACTAGCTGAAAGGTGTTCCACTTAATTACATGTACATAAGTGTCAATTTATTTCAATATTATGTAGTTAGAAAAACAAGTTGCTTATCATCATTCCACATTCAAAAGCGAGAATGAACGCAGTTTTTCTACGAGTTTTCATACTTGAGAAAGGATGTTCACCATGCTTGGACGACGTGGGCACTGAGCTTGCAAAGGGTGGCCCTTGGGCACGGTGAGTCCTGTCCCTTCATTCATATCCACTATCTCCTCCCAAACTCTTTCCCACTCAAAACACTGAATCACCAAGCCCAAAGTCAGCCCAACAATTTTGATCGCCAAGTTTTCACCTGGACAGCCTCTCCTCCTTGACTCAAAAGGCATCAACTTAAACCCATCTCTCATCCCCTCCATGTCTTTAAATCTCTCTGGCTTGAAACTCATTGGATCGTCCCAAATTTGAGAGTCTCGTGATAACTTAGTTTATAGAGTTATTCAGCCACTTTTAGTTAGTTAATAATGCTATGTTCTTGAGAAAAATCACGTGAAATACCCATTTTTATAAAGGTTTGCCTTTAATGATGTAGGTTGAAGACAAAGAGTAGAAAAGGGAGCAACAGCACAAAAAAATGGAAAAAAAAAAAAAACAAATCAAGCAAGGAATTGGAGGAAAGCAGCCTTAGAAAAGAAGCAGCGCCACGGTGCTACGACAAACCTTGAACAGCGTTGCGGCGCTAGAAAAGAGGGCCGCGGTGCCGAATATGATTCTCAGACATGATTTTTGGACTTGAAAAAGGGGATCTTAGGGTAACCTAGGAGTAGTATAAATAGATAAGAAAGTAACTATTAAGGACATCTAGGGTTTTTATTTTCAGAGCATTGTTGAATTTTTTTAGAAGCTTTTAAGCAATTTGGAGTAAGAAGTGAGAGATTGGTGACAGAATTTATTGTTCTCTTAACTCCTTATGTTTGATTTAATTGAAATTTCAGTTTTTGTTTCTTTTTAAATTATGTTCTAATTTTCTTAGTTAGGGCTATAATGTGGCTTAATCACAATGATGTAAATTTCATATTTATTTATGCACCATAATTGATTTTATTCATGTAAGTTGTATGTTATTATGCGTAATGCTTTTGAATGATTAGCTACCATTTAAATGATCTGATATGCATGTTTAAAACTAAGAAGGGAGATTATGCAAATGCTTCATATAACATATAACCATGAATTAAATATGGATAGAGATATACCATGTTATTTGTGTAGCTTTTGATGATAAGATGACCCAAAAGACTCATTGTAAGCCGGGAATATTCATAGATCTTAATGCACTTAGGTTTATTTAAATCCACATAAAGATATAGTGGATTAATAAACTGAACAGGTTTGTTATACCTAGAGATAGGATAGTAAATAGATTGAAAATTTTCGCCATCACATGGGTAATATCAATCGAGGTGCGTAATTATATGAAATTCATGTATAGTGATTATGGTGAAATCAGATGCCTTAACGCTTTAGTCTCATTGGTTTATTTCTTAAAGTCACTTGCAATTATTTCTCTTAATTTAATTATAATATTGGTATTTAGTTTTGTTCATCTCAATTCCGTTTGATTTGCTAGATAAATTTTAAGGTTAATCCAAATTTAGTAATTAATTAAGCTATTATTCAACAGTCTTGGGAGATGATACTCATACTCATCACTCTATTACTTATCGATAACGTGCACTTGCGTTAGTGAATTTCATATAACATCTCGTTGTATGGCCCATAAGTTCACCAATAACATAGTGCCACGTGGAATGTTGAACCCACCCACTTTGTATTCATAGGGCGACTCATGGGGCACCAGCAATGGGCCTACTGGGTACAAACGCAATGTCTCTTTTATAATCCATCGGGAAGGTTTATAATTTATTAGATCAGACTCCTCCAGAAGACGATCATGTCCGACACAGTTTTCTATTTCAGTTTTGGCCTTTTTCATGACATCTGGATGGTTCAGTAGAAGAGACATGGCCCACTCCAAGGTCCCAGCTGATGTATCAATTCCTACGCCTATCAAAGCCCGTAGATTTCAATTAAAAAGAAAAGAGAAAAATGACGATAATATATAAAACCTGTAGATAAGCAAGCATGTTCTTATAGCGTACTGCTAAGGAGAAAAAAGGAGTAACTTCATTTTATAAATTAGAAGTTATTTGATTATTTAGCCATAAAAAACTTGAAAATTATTTGGTTTATCCGCTTGTACTGGATATAGCCTATTTGATTAATAGTTTTTTTGTTAAATAATACTGTAAGCGTGTGACAGAGCTATAATATTTAGAACAACGTTAGTCCGACCTTCCTTCTTCTTCCATTTTTTTTTTTTTTTTTTTGGAGGGGATGAACATCAATCCTCAAATTGAAATTTTGTGGAAATTAAAAAAATAAAGAGTGTGACATGTTAAGCCATACTTTTAAAAGTTACATTGATTCATGTCACAGGTGAAAAAAATTATATCATACTATCATTTGTATTACATATTAAATTATAACATAAATAAATATGTGTAACATTTATAAAAAGTAAATCTCAAAGATTGACGTTTATGAAAATCCTACTTCAAATTATGCATTTTGATGCGCAACTCAAATATTGGATTCAACATTTTAAAAAATACTAGTTTTTTAATAAAATAAACAAAAAATTTGATACAGTTGTAGTTTCTAGAATAGAGATATAAATTAAAAAAATAATAAAAAAGGTAAATTAATTACGAATTAATCTAAAAAATAAATATGACGTTTCTCCGTTGGAGTACTCCATTTATGGATTTAAATCAATTGATATTTAAAAAGAACGTGAAACGGTGATGCCATCATATATATTCACCATCTAAGTGACTAATTTAACAAACCAAAGCAAATATGTTTGTAGGAGACTTTTTACTTGATCTGCCAAAAAACCAAAACACTTACCGTCATGAGGCCTCTAATAATCTCATCCTTATAGTACTCAGGCTCCGATTCCTGCGGTGACAACAAAACTAAAATCATCGTCTTCTTTTTATCTTCCTACGCATCAGAACAACTTCCACTACTAATTGTTGCAGTTTTCCTGTGCTCCTCTGTCAAGTTCCGCACGAATACGTCTTTCTTTCTCTGCACATCGATCAAACTATTTTCATACTCTCCCTCTCCTCAAGCACCCGATTGCCGGAGGAAAATCACTGACGCTCGTTGCCGCACCCAACCGAAACGTCTTCCTCACGATCTTCCAAAGCTTCCTCGCCTCCTCGACCTCCGCTAGACTTTCTTGGTAACCATCACGTTCAGGGTGAGCTTGAAGAGCAGAGATTTATCCACCGTCTGATCTTGAGAACGCAGGAGCTGGCGGACGAGCGTGCGAGCCTCGTCGGCGCGTATGTGGGACAGCATCTGAAGGCGGTTGGAGGAGAGGAGATCGAAGCTTGATATGCGGTGTAATTTCGCCAGTGGTCGCCGTATGGGGCCCATGAAAGGCCAGTGAAGTTGTAGCCGAGGTGTTTGCCAGCGAGAAGGCGGTTAGCAAAGACGACGTCATTTGTAGTCAGGCATTCTTCCGCTGCCGAAGGGGAAGTAACGACGAGGACCCTGCGGGAACCAGACCGGAGAAGAAGAACCGGACCGAGATGGTTTGAGATTTTGGAGAGAGCTCGGTGGAGGGGCTTAATAGGAGATTTACGTGCAATTTTCCCCACGAAGCAAATAATAAAATTAATTAGAACCAATGAATTTTGTAAAGTACAACAATTTCGAGGGTATTACAGAGATAGCGAGGGAATTTGCCATAAAAAACTTAGTAGATTGAAGTTTGCCACACTCTAAAAGAACTTGTATTCATGTTATGCTTTTAAACAAAATTACTTTGTTAGATAATTATATTCTCTTAATCAACAAGCATTTTAACAAAAAAATCACGAGTTTAATTGACATGAACTATAAAATTTAAGAGTACATTTTCTATTCTAAATATATTATGTGACATAGTTATAGCATTTTCTATAAATATTTTTTTTGTGGTATAAATCAATCCAAACTTAAAACTTGCATTCTGGTAAAGACCCTATAGTATAGACAATGGGCCAAAATAATCCTAGGACTATCAACTTTGTATAATGTTATCATCCAACAAATTAATCCAGACGTATATTTTCATTATAATCGTTTTTGACCAGGCTAGCTAGAATAAATAGATCATGAATCTTTTCCACTGAAAAGGACATCCTTGGACCATGACTGGGTTACTAATTCCTTAGGTTGTTTCGTTATGTATGACGTCGACAATATACTTCTTGAGCTACCCACTGTGGAATCTCGGACATCAATTATCTTTAATAATAAAGACAAATAAAGAGACAATATTACAATAACCTGAAACAAAGTCGATAACTTAACAGATTAAATAAACTATATATGATTTACTATTTAAGCAGTAATTATTAACACAAGGCCTGGTCAAATATTCATTGGCTGTCACTTGATATTGGAGAAAGGACATTCGCCATAATTGGACGTGGTCGGCATTTAACTTGTAATGAATTGGCCTTGCACAAGCTGATTCCTAGCTTTTCTTCCATGTCTATCTTCTTGTTCCCAACTTCCCACTCAAAACACTGAATTAGTGATGCCAAAGTTAGTCCTAACATACGCATGGCTAAATTCTCACTAGGACAACCTCTCCTGCCAGACCCAAAAGGCATGAATTTGAATCCATTCCTCATAATCCTCTCACTTTCCTCAAACCTCTCCGGCTTAAATCTAGTGGGCTCTTCCCATAATTTCGGGTCTTGTTGTATGGCCCATAAGTTAATCAATAATATGGTCCCACGCGGTATGCGAAAACCCTCTATTGTGCACTCTTCCGATGATTCATGGGGTATTAGTGGACCGGCAGGATACAAACGCGTTGTCTCTTTCACAATACAATGAAGATATGAAAGTTTAGGCAAATCAGACTCGTTAACTAGGCGATTACGTCCTACACAATGATCCATTTCATTTTGTGCCTTTTTTAGAACTTCTGGATTGGTTAACAATAAGGACATGGCCCACTCCATGGTTCCAGCTGAAGAATCTGTTCCCGATGTGATTAAAGTCTGCATATAGTCAAAGTCACAAAAATTTTGTTTTAGTAACTTTTCATGCTTATCGTGATATTTTAAATTCGTTTGGTTTGTTCAAAACTTGACCCAAATATTGTTTTGCCATAGAAATTAATAAAGTAAAACAAAAAGACTGATTAAATTCAAATTTGGTTTTTGTAAAATAAGAAATGTGTCAAATTGCACTTGCAATTTAAAATGACACAAAACTGCGAATCAAATTAAATATAAGTTACAATTTGATACTTACTCAATAAAACATCAATTTTAACGGCTTTATTCACGTGTGAATCATGTGATTAGTTAGTAGTTAGTACAAGACAATAAAGAAGGACAACGGTGATATGGGAGTTGGAAGCAAAGAAGGAGGCAACACTTGGGATTAAAGTGATAAAGAATTTGCTATGTCATCCTTCCAACCTTGCAATTTTATGTCATTTTTTTTCAGAATAAGGTCAAGAGAAGTTTTGCGTCATTTTGAGTCGTGAGGGGAGGGGGCGTAATGAAATAGTTACTATTTATTTACGACTACATTTAAAATTAACTCTAAAAGAAAGTATAGCAGAGAAAAGTCTAATTCGTGAAGACAGGTTAGGGATTTGTTGAACTGTTTCACACACACATGTATGTATGTATGTGCGAGCGTGTTTATGAATAAAAAATTTTAAAAAAGGGAAGCTATTATAAAATTTATAACATAAAATATACCTGCATGAGTCCTCTGATAATCTCATCTGTATGGTACTCAGGATCCGATTCCTGCAGAGACAATAAAACGTCTATCATGCATTTCACCTTGGTCTCTTTAGAGATTGAACTTCCATGGCTTTTCAATATTTTCCTCCTCTCTTCAATAAGACTCTGCATGAAACTCACTCTCTTTTTCTGCAGCTCAATCAATCTCTTCTCATACCCTCCACCAAAAACCCAACTGGGGAACGGTAAGAAATCACCAATATTCGACGTCCCGCCCAACAGATTCCCATCAGTCACAATCTTATGAACCTTCTTGGCCTCCTCCACGTCTTCAACGCTCTCGCCATAGTAACGCTTGGCGGCGACCATTCTCAGCATGTTGTTCAGCATCAACTCTAGAAACAGCGGCTTCATTTCCACCGCTCGATCCCGATCAGAGCGGAGAAGGCGGCGGATCAACGAGCGGACCTCGTCGGCTCGTATGTGAGAGAGCATTTGGACGCGGTGCGAGGACAGAATCTCGAGGGTTGCGATCCGGCGGAGGTTTCGCCAGTGGTCGCCGTAGGAGGCATACGTGAGGTTCGTGTAGTTGTTTCCAAGGTGCTTACCGGCGAGCAAATGAGGGCGGTTCGCGAAGACGATGTCGTTTTTGGTTAGGCATTCCTCAGCCGCAGAAGGGGAGGAGACGAGGAGGACGGGTCGAGAGCCAAATTGGAGGAAAAGTACCGGACCGTATCGTTCGGATAGTTTGGAGAGGCATCGATGGAGGGGATTTTTGAAAAGGTAGAGATGGCCTATAATGGGAAGGACAGGAAACGGGCTTGGTGGAAGGTTTTGGATCTTGTTAAGAAAATGTCTGATTATGACATATAGGACTAGAAAGAGTAACAAGCTGTAGAGAAACATGGCGAGAACTGAGAGACTGATAGTAGCTAATACGTATTTTTCTAATTGTTTGTGAATAATCTAAGATCCAATGTTTAAATAGATTTTTTGAGAAGGACGAGGCGTGTGAAAGTGGAAAACTATAATTTGTAGTAAATTAGCATGGATCAAGTGGGATCTATTGGTAGAAGTACGTAGTGAGAACTGATTCAATAAAAACTTTCGTTTCGCCACAAATTAATAGATGATTTATGTCGATAATTTCGCTGGTCTCGAGATTGTCAGCAACCATAGCACTTAACGTAGCCTTGGATTTTCCGTCTTCATGTTGCATGCGCTAATGGTGACAATTTGGACAAGATGGCGTGAATTTTTGTGAGAGGAATATCTAGATATCATCGCTTCATTGTACATGCAATTTGGGACATAACTTAGTGTGTTTGTGGATGAGCTGATTCATGGCGTCTGTAGTCAATTTAGTTTTTATTATGACGTGCCAAGGAAGTGAGAAATGAGTGGAGGAAAATTAAATGATTTCTTAACTAATTGTATAAAATGATGACTGTTTTAGTGTGCTAAATAAAAAAATATATACATAAAAAATCATGGAATATATAAAATGATGAAACCAACGAAGGTTCTATGCAAGGAGAGGCAGACTTCTACTAAAGCCTGAAGAATATGGTTGAGAAAGAAGTCCCAACACTTGGCCTGCATTAATAGTGTTTGCAATTTGATAGTATTTTAATTTGCCGTCGTTTGATCAGATCTCAGAGACTCATCTTTTGTTTGCTAACAGAAAAAAAAAAAAATGGTTCTACCAAAAACAAAACAGAACAAAAGATTATTTGTTCGTTATAACTTCGGAGAGGACTCAAGCAGTGCTACTTTAAACTCGTTTTACACACTGCTAACAGCACGGAGTTGCTAGTCCTTGTTAAAGGTCCGGCAATTTATTTTGTGGGAATAAAAAAGGTATTTATCAATAGGTATTTGTCTTTCAGCCATTACATATGCATAAAAAAAAAAATAATTTTGATCAAATCTAACGGTTTTTAAACATCACCTATCAGTGAAGGTTCTTACCGAAAAAGTCTCCTAAAACTTCATGATGTTTTCCATTCTGGCTATTAGCTTGGTATGTTCATTACAGCATATTGAGCTGCTGATGAGGAATAAATGGCAACAGGAATTCATTGGTAATGGAAATACCTAGGATGAAAACAAACCAACTAATTAATTAATTTGGCCAGACTTTGAAACCATATCTTTGTTTGATCAACTATGTCAAGGAATAGAATTGACATTGACCAAGATACCCTTATTTTAAATAAAATTATACAAAAAGCATTTTTTCATGCATCATTCAAATACTAATTAAAAAGTCATAGTTTATGTTTCTCTTCTTCCGCTGCTAAAGAGCAAAAGTATAAGCTATCCAAAACAGGCCCAAAATTAAAAATATCCAAGTTAACAGTATAAAACTATAGCTTATCGTACAACATAAATAGCATGTTAAAAATCCAATTTTTTAATCAATTTTAAGGCTAAAAAGACATCCCAATTTTCTCTATTGCTTTTTCTGCTAATCAAATTTAATCAATTTGCTTAGATGATTATACCATCATTGTTCTCACGCCCGAAAGTTAAACATTCTATGAGAGAGCTCCTTAAAATATCACGTCATTTAATATTTAGTTACAAATATCGTCGATCTCAGGGAATATTGTAATGCAAAAGATAGAAGAATATTGACAAATAAAGGGTAAAATCATAGCAGACAGGCGATTTAAAAAAAAATTATCATTATGACATATTTTAATATATTCAACAACATATTTTAATATTTATAGTAAACAGAGAACTCACCAGCCCACTAAGAATTTAGACTGAGAGTTGTGGCATCGTGCCCATCATGGATAGGCATGGAGTGCATTTTGCTAACAAGGGTTGGGCCTTAGGCATGGTAAGCTCAGTACCTTCACTCATATCTGTCGTCTCCTCACCATTCCTCTCCTATTCAAAGCACTGGATCGGCGTTCCAAGTACCAGCCCGCCATCCGTAGAGCCATTCCCTCGCCTGGACCACCCCTCCTTCCAGCCCCAAACGGTAACAGCGAGAGCCCTAACCCTTCTCCATCTCCTCCAACACTGGAATATCTCGGGCTTGGTCCAATATTTAGGATCATTTTGTATGGCCCATGTTGGGGGAGTGCCCGGCATAATCTCAGGAGAATAGACCACTACTGTTCGGCTGCCCTGTTCAGCCACAATTCTTACAAACAGACCCACAACTCTGCTCTAATTAGCGGTTTCTCCAAAGGTGCTATACAGGGCCTCCATTGGCCGCCGCAACAAGGTGTCGACTCCTTGAGAAGAACACGTGCTCGGGTTGGGTAGACTTGGCCTGCACATAGGCAGCAACTCATTTTCAAAGGTCGACACATGGCATCACATCAACCCTAGATGGAGATCTAACGTTCTACCGAGATTGTGACATGTGTCATTTACCATTTGACAACACTTGATGAGATATACAAGTCAACAGTCAAACCCACATAACACCTGATTTAAGTGATTGCCTAAAAATTGAAAACATTTATTTCACCAAGATATAACGTGGACTCTCTCATCTAATCTTACTCTCGATCTCAACCGAACAAGTACTCGAAGAGCCCTTGACTGGCACCACACTGGTATCCTCTTTTAATCTCCGAGGCATTCCCTCTTTTTGTTCAGGTCTACTTTAAGAATCTGAGATGAGCAAGGAAGGTAATCCGACCTCCGTGCACAGCCACATGTGACGTTGATCACCACTAGAGCAAGTCTAGCGTCACCAGCCCACATGTTCATCAACAACATTGTGCCACGTAGAACACGAAAGCCTCCAATGGTGCAGTCCTCAGATGCCTCGTGTTCTTCTATTCAGAAGCAGATTTCTCTCGCGCTTTTCTGTGTTGTTCAATCAAATCCTGCATGAACTTGTCTCTCTTTCTCTGCAACATCACCAACATTTTCTCAATCCCGCTTAACCCCACATACCTCAAACCCGGCACAAAGTCTCCAATATTAGTCACTGTACTTGGTATAAACGTCTCTGTCACAATTCCTTGAACCACCTCGCTTCCAGTTCCGCTTCACTGTCGCCGTAATATCTCTTCCCAGCGATCATCCTCATCATAACTTGAAGAGTCAGCTCAAAAAACAGAGACTTCATAGTCACAATTTGAAACCGATCATCACCTTGACAACCTCGAAAAAGATGGCGAAACAAAGACCTCGTTTCGGAAACCCAAATCCCATAAAACATCTGAAGCCGGTTCGACGACAACAGCTCGATGGATGCCATGCGCCTCAAGTTGCGCCAGTGGGGGCCGTAAGAGGCCCAAACAATGGTGTAGTTGTATCCGAGGTGTTTACCGGCGAGCAAACTAGGGCGATTCGCGAAGGCGATGTGGTTCTTCGTGAAGTATTCCTCTGCGGCAGAAGGAGAAGATACGAGCACAACGGGGCGTGAGCCGAACCGGAGGTGTAAAATTGGAGCGTGTTGGTTGGAGAGTTTGGCTAATGTTCGTTGTATGGGTTTCTTGACGAGGTTGAGATGGCCGATGATTGGTAGGGATAAGGCAGGGCTTGGCGGGAGATTTCAGTTGGTTTTTAGTAAATGCTTTTTGAGAAAATGGAGGATTAAGAAGAGCAGGATGTAGTAGCAGAATGGTGTATCCATTTTGCGGTAATTAGTACTGCAAGTATGAGATTAGGATTGGTATTTATAACTCTTCAAAGAAGGGTCGGTTTAGTTAATTACAATGAAATTTATAGTAATGTGCTAACCGGCTATTAAGATTAACAATACATAATTGAGATGCTGAAAGGTCCAAGAGATATCAGTTTTGCACAAACTGACAATTTGTCAATTTGACGTAGTTCTGTTTAATTAAATATTTTGAAGTCAGCTTAAAGTCGGCCTGGCTCGGCAAGAAGTATTGATTTTTTTCTTCTCTTTTTTTTTTAAGTCCAAGAACTATTACGTTTATATGTAAATTATATTTAAAGTGGTTGGCTTGTTGCCATTGGATGATGTTTGTCTGATATATTAAACATGCCGTACTCCTTCCAACACATATGCCTATACATTCACATATAAATATGTTTGACGATATAGGGCCGAAGTGATTCCTTCTAGTACCAATTCTCATGACTTCCTCTAGATTTTGAAAATGGCAACAGTATGTGGAGTATTATGAAGGTTGCTCAACAGCTCAAGCATTTAATAACAGTTGCTTGTTCCATTGAGTGCTCATCGATTCATGTATGACAACCACATTTTGGACCAGTTCAGCATATCATTGAATATAAGAAAAAGAGAGAGAGAGAACTAAAGCCAAATTTCAAACAACTTAAACACTAGTGATTGGGAGGGGAAAATATGAGCAATTTGATGGAAGGACCAAAGCAGTCTCCGAACTTCTCGAGTAAGAAGCAGACACACAAAATACAAAAGAATCCTTCGAAGTTTACTAAAATCCCTTCCTTTTAAGTGTTTTGATTCATAGAAGCGAAGAATTCCTAGATACTGTAATGCTGAAAAGATGCATATTCTGAACTTAGTTACTCGGTTCTACTCAGCTCTGTCCAATAAAGAAAATTCATGCAGCACATGCTGAATTAGGCTGCGGATTCGGGTAGAAGATGTTCAGTGATGCTCTTTTACAGTGTAGCTTTCTTCACTTTTCAAAGCCTCCAAAAAACAAAATGTCACACTCAAACTCACAAGCCAAAGTGGTTTAGCTCTATGGGTTAAACAATTTTCTCACTTTGTGAACGAGCCTTCGACAAATAGGACACACCTTGCTCTCTTCGTTCACGATTCTGCAAAAAGAATAACAATAAGAGATTTTCCTTCCTATTTTTTGTTTCCATCTTTCCAAATATTGCTGAACTGTAAGGCTACATATGTATTATTATGTACCTATGGGCGCAATTGTAGCAGGTTGCACAGTGACCACAAGGAACAAAAAAACAGTTGCGCTGATCATCATAACAAATCACACATAATTTAGCATCATAAAGATCCTCCGAAGAACTACTAGAGGCTCCAGAATCTTCGTCTTCTTCATGATCAGCCGTTCCATATGCACAACCAATTTGCTTCTCGGGCAGTAGAGGGCGAGATTCAGTAATTTCCCATACCGTGCTTTGTTCTACATCACTTTCAATCTCACTATCACAGGCTCCAAGGCATTTCAGCATTATAAATATAAAAAGAATAATAACACCTGCAAAATTTTGCTTGAGTTAGGCTACTGTTAAAAGGTTCAGAACAGAGGAAACATAGAGGTTTGTCTCGAATATTTGTACCTAAAATCGCAATATATGCAAAAACACGAGCTACGAAAGAGTGCTCAAGATACCAATCATCAAAATCACCCTGCAATTAGTTTGTTTGATTAGGTCTAGGCGATGTGTTGAACAAGCTTTTGAGAGATATTTTCAGGATAGTCTTACGTTGTTTGGTGTGGTCAATGCAATGCAGCAAGTTCCAGGGAATAGAAGTCTGAGCAGGCACAAACCCTTTGTTGTTGAACAATTGTTCTTGGCTTTGGTAATATCATACATCTTTGATGAAACATTCAAATTAAGTGTCATAATTATGCTTCTCGAATTCGAATTTATGATTTCAAGGCCGTACCTGTCGTCTTCCTCGGTGGCATACTCAGCTTCCTTACCTGATTATTGGAGGCATTCAAATATAAAAACATCCACGAAGAAAAGTTGCTTGGTTATCCCTTTCGTCGCTCTAACAAGTAAGCTAGTATTAGCCAGTGAAATTTGTGATTGTTTCTTATTTGGCTTACTTTTGGTTCTTGTTGCTAATTTACCTTTGATTGGTTCACTTAGCGTGAAGGCGTTGAGAGTGCTTGTCAATGTGGGCAGCAATGTTTCGAATTTTCGTTCCCCTATAGAAAAACACAAGCATTTGTTAATGATGTGTGAGAAATTCTAACTTAAAAATAAAACACCAAAAGGAGAATAGAAAGGAAAGAAAATTCTCCAAAATTGAAATCACCCTTAATTGCAACCGCTTTAAGTCGATTCAATCAACTACTCTGTGCTTCTAATCTCAAGCTTATCTTCGAACCCCTTGTTTAACCATAAGTGAAACCTCTGCAAAAGAAAACCTCAATCTTTACACTTTACAGATACAAACATGGACAAAAATATGCTTACACACAAAAACATATTATTATTTCTTACCTTACGACCATATGATCCGATAATCAAGAATTTGGCACCGCTCCAGTTAGTTTAGTAGCTCAATTCAGGCTTTTCAGAGAGAGAAAAAAGAAAAGCCCCTTTTTTATACTTATCTTCGATCTGAACTTCTTCCACAAAAACAGAGCTGACTTTCACCAAGCGAGAGGAGCTCGGTCCGAGCACCAATCGACAATCTCCGTGGTAACCATATTGCAGAAAAACCGAAACTGCATCAGCACAAGGCTTTGTATGAGATTGAAACGTTACCAAAAAGAAACTACTAAGCAAATGAAAAATTTTACATGCCACAAATCCAAAGGGCCGGAGGAGTTAGAATGTGAGCCCAGGTGTGCTGCCACTGGTGAGGATGGCTCGGAGAGGTCCCAACCTGTCGACGCATGGCTAGTTTTTGAAGGGGATTTTGGATATGTGATGGAAAAGCAGGGAAGAAAAATTATGTGAAACTTACAGGAGCTACTGGTCTATTGGGGATATAAGACGAGTAGGTAGACACAGCAGTAGCGTTTCTATTTTCTTCGTAGACTGCAGTCTTCAGTTTTAACTAACCGTATTCGTTGTGACTGGCGGGTAATTCGATGGGGGAGGTTTTTGAACGTTAGATGTCTTTTTATTTTTTATTTTTTATTTTTATTTATTTATTTTTTGGTAATACTAGTTGTAACACAGCGGTCCACGTATTTATGGAAAATTTATCGTTTTGTAGTTTCAAAATAGGGAGCGTTAGTAGAAGTCATGAGTCACTGGCAAGCGAAAATCACTCACTAATGTTTGGCTTCTCGAATTAGTAGTATACAAGGAATCTTTTTTTTTATTTTTTTATTTTTTTGCATTCGAATATTAATTCACATGATATCACACTTACAGTTGGTCATAATTGAATGCCCGGGTGAAATAAATGAAATGGGTGCAGCCGTTTACTAGTGGTGTGGATTAAAATAGTTGGAAATTGGGTCAATCTTTTTCCTTTTTCGTTTTCTCGGTTAAAACTTGAAAAAAGTGGGTATTTTTAATAGAAAAATTAGTTAAATTTATCACCTTTCAAAAATTCATTTTTATCTTTATGGGTTAAAAACTTGCTATTTATAACACAATGGATTCTAATCTAGAAGGTGGTGTGCTACATAAGATTAGAGATTATTGTTGTTATTATAAAAGTGTTTTTATTTTTACATGTCTTTGTATTTACATCACAGTCTATTTATGATTTAAATTTATCCATGTTTACTATTCTCCTACTTTGACTACCTTATAAAATTATTAAATTACAGTTGTTTTACTTTTTTATTTTATAACATAAATAATATAAGCTCTAACACTTTCTCAAGTCACTCTCTTCTTATCACCCTTCCTTTCTCTGTTTTCTAGTCCCTGTTGCTCACATGAAGTCCCTCAACACTCTTCCCCTACATCTACTACTTTTCACCCCTTGTCAGCAACTCAACCCAACATCATCCCTACCGAGATCTCCTCTGAACGTCGTTGAGGGTGATGCATGGCTTCCTAACTTCCTCCTTGACTTTTGTGGTTAACCATTTAATTAAAAAGAAATTCTTTACAATATGACCTGAAATTTTGCATCATCAATAGGATCCATTTTTCAGGCATTCAATCTATAGTATACTAAACTGTTATGAAATATCAAATTCTGTCTGTCCACCAATAATTGGTATCCAATGTGTATCATAAAAACCAATTATTAGATGTTGACATAAGGGCTTACATCGTCGATGAACAGAAACTATAAATAGTATCCAAGATTGACGCTAATGTAACCAATGATATAAGTGGTGAACAGTGTCTTAAAAGTACCACATATGAATAGTATCCGTGAATAGTGATGTAACTCTTTCTATAAACACCCTCTGCTTGATTCATTCTAAACACGTCTTTCATTCATTATAAAAAAGTACCTCTCTCTATATTTTCTCTTTAGAACTTCTCTTAGTTTCATGATTTTAGTATTGTTTTTCTTAGTTTTCATAACATAAATTGTTTATTTACAAACTCTTTAATTTTAATTTCATTTTGATCAGACCTAATAATTAACAAATTTTATAGCATTGATATGAAGTTCTATTGCAAAATGACCTAAAAAAGCAGCTAGACTAGAATTAGTTTTGGTTTTATACACTGCAACTCATGTTCATGATACTCCACCTTTAGAGATAATTTTAAGTAGGTTAGAAGCTCATAATTTGAAGATTGGAAAATATTTAAAAGCTTTAATGAGATTGTAACAAATTACGTACAAGATGGCCATAAAAGAAGCTAGGTATCATAGATTAGAGATAAGTTGAAATTCATCACTTAAGGGAGAATGAGATGTCATCTCGTCGCTAAAAATCAATATAAGCATGACGTGGCTAGGTTGCTTCAAGGAATATTGCTAAGTGGCTGTAAGAACGCAAGATTTGACATAGGACTAGGTGGCATGCTAGAGAAGCTTATTAGTGTCATAGATGGCACATGGCGCATGTTAAAAAGGACGGATGGCAACCGTGTAAGATAGTACTTATAGGGCCCATTTGACGTACAAGACAGACAACATTAATAGGTTAATCTTAGAGGATTATATTAAAAATTATAGAAAATGATAGGATTAATGCTAACTAATCCAATTCTATGTTTAGTTGTGTGTTATTAAGATATAAGCTTTATTGCAAAAAAATTTCAGACATTAGGGTTAAATTGTTTTTTTTTGAACAAAAACCTTAAAAATTGATCGAGTAGAGACTTCCTTTCAATAATATAAATAATTAGGTAGAGATAATTTCCATGTAAACTTTTGTTCAAATCCTTCTAGCTGTAACATGCATAACAACAAAACAAAAATTTTTCTAGCATTAGAAACCATAGTTAATGCAAACAACAAAAAGCCTCAAAGTAAGTTCCGTGGGACAAGGTATCAATGTTTCAGGCATTTATAAATCAGCCAGCAGCATGACATAGTCGACGGTGGTGAGAAATCGCGTCCTTGTACGCGATGAGAGGGCGTGGGCCGTGAAAGTGCAAGCCGGAATTTGGAGGCTATCTTCCGAAATAAGAGTCTTGAGACAGCGAACACGTTGCAGTTTTCACCAATTTGTGGCAGAGAATCGACCTCGTCCTTTACGCCAAAACCAAAAATACTCAGAGTGTTTTGCTGCAAAACCACCTACTGAAAAAGTTTTTATTTTGATTTTGGGGAAAAACCCCCTAAATCTCTTGGCCCATTCTAACATCGAGCAGTTACCTGCAGGTGCCTGCTAGCTAGCAGAAAAAAAGATGCCTTCTATTTTTCTTTATCTATCTAGATATTTTTATAACATTTTAAACTATTCAGTCTTTGTTCTTTTTTATTCTTATAGAGTGTTTAACAGGTGGTTAGAACTGTTCGTTAGAAATTTTTTTTTACTGTAGCATGTGAGTGCTTTCGACTGTAATAATTTTTTTTATTGTTACTATAACATGTGATAACTTTATACTATTTGTAACTGAGAAAGTGTTTTAACCGTTAATGCGAAACACCCTTTTAATTAGTACAATATAACTGTATATGTGAGATTAATACTAAACGGAGACCATGAAGCAAATTAAAACCACAATAATTACTGTACATTATGATGCATGTCTCTTTCTTCTCCACTCGCTAACTAGTAACCACCATATAACTGGTATTCATGAAGTAAAAATCTAAAATTGATTCTCTAGATCTTCCACCAGTGCACAAAGTTTTCCGCCTTCTCAACTTGTATATATATATTCTTCTAGCTGAAATTTATTATATATTTGCATGCATTGACACTTCTAGAAATTGAATTATGTAATATTAATTGATTGGTAGTCGTTACATGAGCAGATGAGTTTAAGAAAATAGTCAATAGTAAATGACGTAAAATAAAATCATGTTAGAAAAAGAAGACTGGTTTTAGATTCCAATTAAAAGGATAAAGATGATAAACTTCGTCCTTCTCAACTGAGAGAGGAGAAAACATGCAGGATTGGTGCATCATGGATGCATCAAAAAGGAGGCGGATTTATCTAAATAAAAAATAAAAAACTTTCCAATTCCCCAAGTAAATAAATATTTGTCCCAGCGTCATTTTTCTCTCTCTCTCTCGTCATCTTCTGTAAATGGTCTCCCAATGACGACAAAAGCAATATTATCTGCTTTCTCTCCTTCTTCATTGCCTCTCCTTTACATTTCCATTCCACCTTCATCTCTTTTTTATAAGTTGTTGCCAAAACTAATAACCTTGTATTGGGGGTTCTGTCCAAGAGAAATTCAGGCATCTATCTGAGAGTGACAGATTTAATCCATACTTCAAGCACTTTTCAATTAATTTATCCCTAAGGAAAAGTATTTAAAAAAATAAAAAATAAAAAAAGAAAACAAGAGGGAAAAGAGAGTGAGTATTGAAGAAATGGGAAGAGTGAAGCTTCAGATCAAGAGGATTGAAAAGACAACTAATAGGCAAGTCACTTTCTCAAAGAGAAGAAACGGGCTTATCAAGAAAGCCTACGAACTTTCTGTTCTTTGTGATGTTGATGTAGCTCTCATCATGTTTTCTCCCTCTGGAAGAGTCAGTCTCTTCTCTGGCAATAAAAGGTCTGCTCAACATATACATACAAATATACATATACATATATATATATATATGCGCTCAATTTAGCTCTATTATCCTTAAAAGAAGAATCGATGATTTTAGTCCTTTTCTCTCTTGTTTTTCTCAAGATATTGCTGAAAAGAGATTTGTTTGTTTTGTTGTATTTTTCTGAAGCATCGAAGAGATTCTTGCACGCTATGTTAACCTTCCTGAGCATGAGCGAGGGCGGTAAGAATATTTTGACGGTTCTGAAAAATCATCAAAACTCTGATCATTATACCGTTTTAATGACTTTTTTCCCCATACGATTTTTCTTTTCCTTTTGTTTTCGGATCTCACTTCTGTCAACTTGTCATGCAACAACAAAGCCTGCATAACCAAGAGGTAAAGCATATTTTTTTGAAGTATTTCCATTTTGTAAGGTTAATTCCGGGAATTTTATTTTAAATTCTTTTTTTTCTTTTTCTGTGTATGTTCCTCTTTTAAAAATTATATATGACGAGTTCTCATCAATTCTGATCAGTTTCTTCAGCGAGTTGTTGGTAAGCTAAGGAGTGGAGCTGATCCACCCTATCAAACAACCAGGTTCTTAATTTTATTAATTTATTTCCCTAGCCCACCTTGAACACCATTTTTCCTATTTGAATTGCTCATTTTGATGCTTTCGATCACGCAATGCAGCCAAATTATTAGTACTGATTCTCAACTTGAGGTAGGTCCTTATTCTGTGCATGAAATTAGCCAGCTATTTTTTCTACCGATTTATTATCATGATTTTGTTCTTTCTATCTCTCTCTCTAATTTTGTTGCACCGACCACAGGAGATTCAACTAGAAATCCTTTGCTTTAAATCGCAATTGGAAGAAATAAAAAATCGACTAAGGTCCTAATGACTGATCATCACTTAAATACTCCCAATGATCTGTACCGTTCTAGAACCCTAAATATATAATATGAATTATATTTTGCAGGATATTTGAAGGCGATCCCTCTGAAATCACATCCTTGAATGAGGCCGAGTACCGAGAGAAGATTCTAGAGGAGACTGTCAAAACTGTCTGCAGGCGCAAGGTAATTAAACATCTTTCCTGATAGTTAATCTTCTTAATCAATTGCACTCAAAACTGATACATAAAGTGGTTGTACATTATACAGCAAGTTTTGGAGAAGTATAATTCCTTTGGGACACAGTTTTCCACTCAGGTATTGACAGATCATCTTTCGATATTTATATGTAACCATCGGTTTATTGGTAGGCTGTTTGTACACGCTCAATTAGGAACATTTCAGCAATAATTTATCCAAAACATGTAAAAATATTCATCGTACGAATTGATATGTGCGTGTGTTTACGTGTAAACGTGCAAAACCGTCTGTTTTACTATACACAAGCGGTAAACCGAGAATTATGCTAAGCTCTGAAAAGTGAAAAGAAAGATATTGGCTGGACTAATATATGGCTCTAATGTGATGTGTAAATGCATTTATAGGTACATCTGCCACCTCCAGATCAGACAGCAACAAATATGGACGAACTTGTTGCCGGTGAAATTCGTCCACAAAATATCCTGGACTGGCTACCACAAAGAGACCCACAGATTCAGATCTTAAATTTTTTGGACACAAATGGGCATCTTCCAATGAGGTGAAAAAAAATAGATTCTAGATTTGGTAATATAAAAGATTTCTTTTCACTGAAAAATGTTAGATTCGCTTTTATTGTCCGACGCGATAAACTAATAAAAATGAGTTTTATATTATGAGCCCTTAGACATATGACCTATTTTTTAGTAGCTGTGGTTTTGGATGCACCGAGTATTTTTCATTTTAGCTTAGTCAATAAGTTTCTTTTTACGGTTTTGAATTCTTTTTCAGAGATGAGGTGCAACGTGGAGTTGAAATCCTAGCGCCACCGTCGACACTGCATAGACAAAACACGAATACTGTTGATGATCACATAACCCCAAGAAGTGGTTTAGAGAACGACATGAATAATAATGCTCAACGTCCTCAATTTGGACAAGCTTTTGACGTCAACATGTCCTCGTGGAATGAACTCTACCCGACAGGTATACTTTTCACACACACACACACATATATGAAGATATGCATGCGAGGGTGTATGTACAGATTGCATTGCATCTATAAAAGTTCCTCATGATTCATGAGCTCTTAAGTATTATTAGCTCGTTATATAGCATATATTCGTTAATGATATGTGTATCTTTACATAGTTCTTTTGTCTCAGTCAAATCTAGAGACAATCCTAAATGTTAAAATTATTATACAAAAAAATGATTGGTAATTTTTATTTCTTCAATTTTTTAGGGGATGAAACTTTTCGAGCAGAACAAACAGGAGAACGAGAACTCCGTGAAATATACATGTTTCAGTAGGCGCCAAGAAGTCTCTTGAGGCTGAACCATAATCAACGTGACCAAGCATGATATTATATTTCTGTTTGTGATTCTATTAGTTAATCTTGGACCTTTGGCATACGTGTTGTAGTGGCTCTCTTTTGCTTCCTTTTGATATTAGTGTTGTGGTGTCTCTATTATAACTTGGTTTTCGATAACTTGGAAATTGTTCGTACCTATAGTTGGAATTTTGCGAAATGAACATAATTTAGTTCTTTAATTTTATCCGAAGAAAAAGGCAAAATAGGATAAAAGAGCCACCCAAAAAAATTAATTGGAGAAATGATCTCTTTTTTTTTTTTGGCACCAAAAATCAAGCTTTTTGGACAGGAAAATCGCTTCAGTTTTTTTTTTTTTTATCTTATTGAGGTTTCTTTCCGTACTCCAGTTTTTTTTTTCATCTTGCTGAGGTTTTTTTTTTTTTAGTTTATTTTAGATGACATGACAAGGAGACCATTTATCCAATTTTAAAATTTTTTGGTCTACTTATCAAAAACAAAATTTCTTAAGGTCATTTATCAAAATCACCCGAAAAAAAATAAACCTTTTTTTTTTTGTTAACGGCGTTCTAACTTAGCAAGCAGGAGTTGGTTCTGTGCCCTCCCACTTACTTTGGTCTTAATCAAAAACGAGAATGTATAGCTATAGGATGTTTTGCAAGTTTACTAGCACATTATTAATATTATTTTTTGAAAGAGATGTCTTTATTTGTTTTGAATTCATGTTTTCAATCACATGGCATATGTGAAGATTGAATAATATGTTTATGTATGTATATATACAGGGTGTTCAGTAGAGTGGTTCAAACTATTAAGTTTGAATTTGTAAACAGTGTAAAGTTTTCGCATGTTATAACATTAAGTTTTCACATGTTACAATATTGTTCTTCAAACTTTGTAATTTGAACCATTCTCTTTTTTTTATATAGTGAAACTTGGCTATGAGAGCTACATTAAGAGCCACAAAAGGGCAAGGTATATAGCACATAGAATCACTCTCTTAAACACCTAATAATCTGGTAAGCAATTATAGCGTTAAAGTGAGAAAATAACAATTTTTTTTTGGTTTTCTAGTTAAAATATTTTGACATCTAGTACCTTAAAAGTAATTGTTTCATAGGCAATTAACAGAAACTATGGCCCTCTTTGCTATTGTTTTTGATATTTTTGAAAATGTTTTTGTTTGCTTATTTGTGAGGCAAAAATTTCTATAACATTCTCAGTATAATTTTTAAAAAATTTTCATTTTATAAAATAAAACTATTTTCACCTATTTTGAAAACACTACCAAATGGGTCCTATATTTTTGCTCTTTTTCTTTGTAGAAAATAAATAAATAAATAAATAAAACGGACCTAAATCAAGGTAAGAAAATCTGTTAAGATTCTAACAAGCATATGAATAGTTAAGCTCCTAAATCCTAATTATAAAGCATAATTGGAAACCAACAAAAAAGGAAACCATATAAGATGTGACAAGCATTAACACATAGCCACAACTCATAGACTTGTGTTCCTAAAGCCTACATCATGGTGCATCAAAACGAAGAATTTCAGGATGGATCAGGGGGTAATAGAGTGCAGGCCTGATGAAGAAGAGTTTTAATTCATTCTTTTAGAGACCACCAGTAAACCTTGGCTTTGTAGAATGCATTGTCCGATCCTTCCAAAGTCAAATAGAATATCAGGCCAGCCACAGGCTGAGCATTCGCTCTAACTAATTGTTGCATCGTTAGATTCTTCGATTCATCTCAGAAACTGCAACTCCGCTGCAAGAACCGCCTCCTTGCAATCTGTTAGCCACCGCATACGGGATCGAAATTAATACCGTTTTCCCATTGGGCAGAGTTTTTGTATGCTTTTTTGCATATCCTACACATTGAAGCAACCATCTCCTTATATAGAGAAAAAGGACGAGTTGTGACTCCCAACCGTCTGACAGAGTGGGATAATGCACTAAAAGCAACTGCAGTAGTAAAACATGTGTCAATCCGCAATAGGCTACAAAAATCATGCATTACCTATGTTTCGGTCCATGATCAGACATTTTAGTAACCGTCAGTTCGTATTGATAACCGTCAACTCGTGACGATTGATAAGGCCTAGCAAACACTTGGAAACAAGTTTGAATTACCTTGAGCAGCCGATGTAACCCAAATGCTTACCACGCACTAAGAATCGAACCAATCGAACAAAATGAAACATCAATTCGATTAGCCTTTCTCACATTGATTTATTCGACTCGTTTTAATATTGGGCCGTTTGGGTTTGTAGACAATTTGGGCCTATCTGAATTGTACCCTAACACTAATGCTGTTTTTACTTTTTGGACAGGATATTCTAGTTTTTTGTCTTTAATTTATAGAAAATTTATAAAAGTATTTCTTGAGTTTTTTCAAATTACCACAAATACTCTATTGGTTTAAACTAATTAACAAATACCCACTCCATTTTTTTGAAACAGTTAACAAAATCTATTTAACTAGTCAAATTGTTGGAAATTTCCTAAATACTCTCAATAATCAGCATTTAATCATTATTTAAACATAATATTTTCACCATTTTTAAATATTTTTAACGCAAAAAAAAAAAAAAAAACTTCCTCTCATCCCCTTAATTAGATCACCAATTTGCTCATTAAACCTAACCCCTCCCATGGTCAATCCTCCACGTCCGATCTCACTTTCTAGATTTATTTTTAATTTTAAGTCTACATTTATTTCTTTTTTAAATAGCTCGAAAAAAATTTTATTCTAAATTTATTTCATTTTTTAATACTACTTAATGTTTAAATAATGTACAAAATCTTTTAAAAATATTTAAGTATGGAAATTGTTGATATTTTTAAGAGTTTGACTAGTCAAATAAAGACTTTTTTAACTCTTTTAAAAAGAGAAAGATACTTTTTTTTAATTGTCTTAAAATAGGAAAATGTTTTGTGGTATTTTGAATAAATTTTAGGCATGTTTTTTAAACTTTTCTTTAATCTTTTGCTAACTAGAGATACTATTAGTTAACACTAACGACCAAAAATATTTTTATGCAATTGTAGAAATAAAAAAAAAAAACAATATACTCAGGTATAGACGTGGATAGACTGTTAATGTTGTGATTTACTGTTTCATTTAATATTTTCTTTATGTTTGACAAATGAGTTTGAATTATAAGTTTAAGTTATTTATAGTATAAAACTCTTACATATTATAATACAAAACAAATATATATTATAATTTCAGAGTCCGTTTGGTTCATAGATTTGAGTAGAGTATTTGAATAAAGATTTAAATTTTTATGAGAGAAAACACTGTAGCAAAATAATTCGAATCGTGATTCGAATATCGAAACAAACGCACTTTCAAGTTCTTATATATTATAATGTTTGAACTCATTTTTGAGTTTAAACTTATTTTTTAAAGAGTAAACACCCTATTACTTAAGTATAGATATGTACATGGTTATAGTTTCAATCTTTTGATCACATATCAATTATTCTTTAATATGTTAAGTACAGTTATTTGCATCTGCCTTCTTTTATAGTGCAAAAATGCAAATTTTGCCACAGCGCTTTTCTTCCGGTGGTATTTTTATTTTGGTTTTTGTTTTTAAAAGAATCTGAAAATGAAAATGTTTTGATTTTTTAGGCTTGTTATTTATTTTTTATTCAACTTATACGAGATTGGAATCTGATAATATTAACCTTTTTTAGCTTTTCTTTTGAGCTCATATTTTTTAACTTAAACGAGATTGGGCTTACTCTAGATTCACCATGCAAACTGTATTATCAAATTCACCGCGCTTTTAAAAAACGCAAAAAAAAAAAAGTGCGTCCTAAAATTAAAAAAAAAAAGCGGAAGAACCAAAAAATGATTGGCCCGCCCAGTCCCCTGTAGCATTTTCCACGGAGAGCGGGTAGTACTATAAACAAAATAAGTAGCGTGGAATCCCCCAAAAAATAAAAAAAAGCAAAAAAATTTCAAAATTTGAACCCAAGAAACTCAAAAAACAGACGGCCAAGTGCCAGCCAAGACAAAGCCCAAGCCTAGACTCTAGATCCCCAAATCTGAAACTCAAAGCGCGCAAACTCACCAGCGTTTTGCTCAAAATCGTACGGAACAAACAAAAATCAAAAGAAAAACCAAAGGAAAAAAAAATGGCGCCTTGTTTCACTTTTCATAATTACTTCTCTCCCTCCAACCTCCCTCATTACAAATCTCCCATTCCACTCTTCTCATTCTCACTCTCACCTCCACAGCCCAGAAAGACCCAGCTCGCCTCTCTCTCTCTCCCCTCCCAAAGTCGAAGAGCGAGAGGCTGAGTATTTCGACATTTTCCCACCAATGGCGACGGAGCAACACCCCTTATCCCAATGCGTCCGCGTCACCAGAGCCGCTGTGAAGAGGTCGGCGACTGTGGCGGAGGCCGAGATTCCGGCGAAGAAGAAGCGCGCCGTTTTGTGCGAGATTACCAATTTGTCGGAAACCATTTCCTCTGCGGATCAGGCCGAGCCTGGGAAGCCCAAGCGTGTTGCGAAGACGAAGAAGATCAAGAAAGCGGCGGTTTCTAAGCCTGAGTGTGAAGGCAAGTCGGATGTCGATACGACGCCGGACGATCCCCAAATGTGCGGGCCTTACGTCTCCGACATTTATGAGTACCTTCGTAAAATGGAGGTAATTAGTTTTTTTTTTTTTTTTTTGCTCATTTTAGACTTGGCAAAATTCTGAAGATTATGGGTTTTTTTAGGTGGAGAAGAAGAGAAGGCCATCGCCGGATTATCTGGAGAAAGTTCAGAAAGATGTTACTGCTAATATGAGAGGAGTTTTGGTGGATTGGTTGGTGGAGGTTGCCGAGGAGTACAAGCTTTGTTCCGACACCCTTTTCCTTTCGATTTCTTATGTTGATCGGTTTCTTTCCTTGAAAGCCGTCGCTCGACAGAGGCTTCAGTTGCTGGGCGTTTCTTCCATGCTCATTGCCTCGTAAGCGTCAGAATTTATGGGGCGAAAATTTCTTAGTTGCTGAATTTTCGGTTTAATTGATTTTTATTTTGGGTTTGATTCTTCAGAAAATATGAAGAAATTAGCCCTCCAAATGTGGAAGATTTTTGTTACATTACTGATAATACGTACACAAAGGAAGAGGTTGTGAAAATGGAGGCTGACATACTTAAATCCCTCAAGTTTGAAATGGGAAATCCGACAGCAAAAACATTTTTAAGGTAATGAATTCATGTCAATTTTCAATGCAACTTTCCTGTTTGCTATGACCACAAGCAGTTTACTCATTGGTGCCACTTTTTCTTTTCTCAATTGTTGCTTTTGCAGAAGGTTAACTGATGTAGCTCAGGGAACTTACAAGGTAAAAGAACACAGACATGCCGTTTTGTTATTTAGTTTGATCGTGGCCTTATGGGGTTTTTGAAACTGAATCTTTGTATTGGTTTTGTGATTTCCGCAGACAACTAATGCACAGTTAGAGTTCTTGGCACATTGCCTTGCGGAGTCGAGTTTGTTGGATTACAGTTGTGTTAAGTTCTTGCCTTCTCTGGTTGCTGCATCCGTTGTGTTTCTGGCAAATTTTATTCTTCGTCCAAATAGGCATCCTTGGGTAAGAATTTTATATCGGAAAGCTTTTTGAATGCAGCATTTCAGCTGGATCTTATTTATTTGTTATATTTTGAGGAGCAGTTACTGAGTTTTGTGCATTTCTTTAAGTGTTCTGCCCTCCAGGAAAATTCAGGGTATAAACCAGCAGATTTGAGGGAATGTGTTCTTCTAATCCATGACTTGTATTTGAGTAGAAGAGGAGGGAGTCTTCATGCTATAAGAGAAAAATACAAGAATCATAAGGTACTTTACTATTTACCCTTTTCGTTGTCTAATGTTTTCTGCTGTAGTAGATGGTAATCTGACTCCATTTTTTTGTTTGTATGGAAAAACAGTTAAAGTACGTGTCAAATTTGCCTTCTTCTCCAGAGATACCCGCTTCTTATTTTGAAGATGTTAATTAATTACTATCAGCAACTTTCAGCAAATAACATCATCCTGGATTCATGGCTCTTCTGGTATGGCAATTCAGAGGGACTCAGATTGTATTGGAAATTTGAATGTCTGTTTTTGGATGGCATTACAAGGTTTAATGCCTGATGGTGGGCAATCAACCTTTGAAGCAGAACCATGAATGAAGAACTTGTGTTGAGGAGCTTGATAAGGAGGCTATCAGTTGAACATGGTCAATCTGGTGTGGGAGGAAGTTGCAAACTGAGCAAGACTGCTTTGGCTATGTTGCCACACTAGTTTGAAAGGCTAGTAACTGAAATCATCAATCAATTTCTACTGCAAATGGCAGCATGGTCTACTGCTAATAACTTATGAAGCGTGCTGAATGTCAATAGAGAAAAGGAGGGTCATTGAAATATGCTTTTTTTTTTTTTTTTGTCTGTTAGGATCTTACGTACTTTGAATTGTATGACAATGGCATAGGTTGATAAGAAACATGTCTTTAGAAGATTCTTGTGATCATGGTAGTTTCAAATATATAAAATAAACATTTGTTGCATCACAATTTAGCAAGAAAATTTTGCTCGACTGAATTTGATTTCAGTTAATATTTGGAATAATGGTAACTCGACCATCAGCAAGACTGTTATCTTGCATATATAAATCGTCAGTTGACAATCCTAAGTTGATAATTATAAGCAAAAATCAGCTCCTAAGACCATCTGCATCGACAAATACGCGGACCATCACTTCCTTGATCAACACCCCTACGACTTCCAATTACCAAGCACGGCCTGTTTGGCATTGCTGTTGATGTATTGTCGTTTCCCCGTCTACTTCGGTATGATGTCAATTTTTTTTTTTTTTGTTTCACTTTGATATCGTTTTTTGATGTTATTATTGTTATTTAATCATTAATCTTTAACTTTTTTTTTCCCTTTTTCTTCTTTGCTAAAGTTTTGCTCCTTTTCGCATTTCCTACTGGGCATCTTTTCTTCCGTTTTATTTTTGGTCCTGTAGTTATATTGCTGCTATTGGTTAGATATTATTGTCGTTTGCTAACCAATAGGTTTTTGAAGTTTTCGATCATTTTACATGCAATCTGTTTCAGGTTATTGTCGCTCTTACGTTACTGTCGTTTTCATTGCCATTGTCGTTTTATATGTGCTATCGTTCATCCACGATTAAAGATTATCTGGACCGTTGTCATTTTTCTCGTGATTTTCGCTTTTCTAGTTACTGTAGCTTCGTAGTTGTTGTCGTTTCTTCTAAAGATGTCATTACCACAGGTCTTTCGTTTTATTTGTGATGCTGATTCAAGCAATTGTCGTTTTTCTGTGTCGTTTCTCATGAGATATCGATTTTTATGGTTAGTGATTTCAAATTTCTATTTATTGTCGTGTCTACATGTGATGTTATTTTTCTTGGTTACGGTCGCTTTCTATCTGATGACATTTTAATTAGTTGTCGTTTCTTCATGTCATTGTTGTTTTCCCCGAAAATCGTTGCTTAGTATTAGGTCGTCTGTTGCTCTCGTACACACACACGTACATAAATTAACGAACATAAATGTGCCTCTATATATATATATGTGTATTATGTGTATGTATATGTATATTTCAGGAACAATATGGTATATGTTATATCATTGTTATTTTGAACAAATATACTCACAAAATGTTAAAGATATATATATATATATATATTTAACGAATTAAATTATCATATACTTAGACTCTCATGAATTAATGACTAATGGGTCCTTTATCATTATTCTAAGGAATTGTTAACAAGAGTCAAGGATTGTGAGAGGCCTGCCCAAATAATCTGTTAATTATCAAAAATTTTTTTTTTGGCATCAGTCCTGGCTGCATAAAGAAACGAAACAAGCATGCCCTCTAACAGAAAAAAAAAAATGAAATGGTAATAACGTGAATGAATGCAGTTAATATTTGAGAATACTTGTTACCACGCGTGGCTGATTAAGGTATTTTTTAAATAAAATAAAAACCTCTTTTTTCTTCATAAAATAAGGGAGTAAGGTAATTTTCTTCTCTCGTCTATTGACCAAGTGACTTTTCCATATCTGATTAAAAAATCGCCCAAGTATAATTAAAAAAATATACATCTGTAATTCCTGTCCTGACCGTCACCCTGACACTTTTGTTTAAAGTCGTTTTGGAAAAATGAAAAAATAAAAAAAGATTTTGGTTTCATGTGTAAAAGCGAAACAAATTAGTCCCGCCCTCTAAGAACAAGATCGCGTGAAAATTTTTGCAAAGTCCACGTGAGCCCAAAACTCCCAAAATTTTCGACTTCTCAAAAGAGAAAAAAACTTGAAAAGGCAATTTCAGAGAAGCGCCAAATTATCACATCTCAAAAACTACTGAAATGGCGCTCTTTATCTCTCATTGCTCTCTTTACAAACTCCCTCGCCATTACCCCATTAAACCCTCTCCCTTTCTCATCCCTTCCCTTCCCCTTCCCCACTCCAAAACGCCGCGTTTAATCTACTCGGCGCCTCCGCAATGTCCGACGAAGAGAAGTGCGTGCCCCTCACACGGGCGGCAAAGAAGAGGGCCGTCGCCACAACTGCCGAGGACCAGCCCCCCGCCGCCCCTAACAAGAAACGTGTCGTGTTGGGAGAGTTAACAAACGTCCCAAACGTCGTCGTTAAGGAGGAAAGCGAGAGTAGTTCAGGTGTTGCGGCGCGAAAGAAGAAACGCGAGAACATGAGCAAGGCCAAGAAGGCGTTGCCCATGACCAAGATGGTGACGACGAGGCAGGAGACGAAGGACTCCCAAGCCAAGTCCGAAGATCCCCAAATGTGCTTGCCGTACGTTTCCGATGTTTACGAATATCTTCACCAAATGGAGGTTTGATCTCTGGGTTTTGCTTGTTTTAGGATTGAGCATTGTTGTTCGAATTTTGGGTTTTCGGGGATGATTGATTTTTATGGCATTATCTTTAGGTTGATCCAAATAGACGACCTTTACCCGATTACATGGAGAAAGTTCAGAATGACATTACTCCAACTATGAGGGGGATTTTGATTGATTGGTTGGTTGAAGTTGCAGAGGAATACAAGCTTCTTTCCGATACTACGTATCTCACTGTTTTATACATGGATAGATTTTTATCTCTGAATGCTCTCAGTCGGCAAAAGCTTCAGTTACTTGGTGTTTCTTCAATGCTTATTGCCTCGTAAGACCCTTAGTTAATATGCCTTCAAAAGAATCAGTTATATTGTTTGATCAATGTCTCTTGATTGAATTTGTCGTCTAATGGTTTTTTAATTTGTTCTGATAAGAAGAAAATATGAAGAGATTACCCCTCCACGCGTTGAAGATTTTTGCTACATAACAGACAATACATACACCAAGGAAGAGGTAATTGTTCTCCATTTTTGTTTTCTTTACTATTTTTGTTTTCTGTTTTGATTTAATACTTGTTTGATGATGATTGTAAAGGCGGTGAAAATGGAGGCTGATATACTCAAGTCATTGAAGTTTGAATTGGGTAGTCCTACAATAAAGACATTTTTAAGGTAGGATTAGAAATTAATGTTATTTCCATGTTGGCCAACCTTTTTGAATAACAAATTGGACTGATCGTGTTACTTTTCCCATTTTTGGGTTTTTACTCGTAGGAGATTCACTAGCGTTGCTCAAGAGAGTTATAAAGTAAGTTAAAGTGCGATTTCTCTTATGTGGGTTTTTTAAAAATTGGACCTTTTGATATAACTGGTTGGTTTTCATGTGCTTTACGCAGACTCCAAACCTGCAGTTGGAATTTCTGTGCTACTATCTTGGCGAGCTAAGTTTGCTGGATTATAACTGTGTCAAGTTCTTTCCTTCATTGGTGGCGGCATCTGTTATTTTTCTCGCGAGATTTATCATTCGGCCAAAGATGCATCCTTGGGTAAGCAATTGTTGTCAACTTCATTTATTACATTTTCTTTGATAAACAGGTACTTCACATAATTATCAGGAGCTTTCTACTCTAATTGCTTAACGGTAGTATGTGTTTTTGAATGTTCAATTTGGTCAAAAATTCATTAAAAAGAAAAAAAAAGAGCATATAAAACTAGTGGACCTTAATAAAATTTGATGTTTCAAAACGGTGCTATACCTGTAACGTATTTTTTTCACACCCTGCTACGTACTTCATTAATGATTAACTCCATTTATAACGTAAAAATTTATCAATTAACTAGATATGCTTTTGACAGACATCATCCCTGCAAAAGTATTCGAGATATGCACCGTCTGATTTGAAGAACTGTGTTCTCATCCTGCATGATTTGTATCTTAGTAGAAGAGGAGGGTCTTTGCAATCTATTAGAGCAAAATATAAACAGCATAAGGTACTCTTATATCATTCATATTCTGACTTAGTCTCTGCTATATAGAAGCCATTATCTGATCATTCCAATCCTTTTGCTGTATGCAAACAGTACAAACATGTTGCAACCATGCCTTCTCCGCCAGAGATACCAGCTCACTACTTTGAAGATCTTAGACAATGATCAACACTAATGATTTTTCGGGTGGGCTTTTTACAATTTCTGAATTAGTAAGGTTCTGGAAGTAGAACTCCTGATTTTGGGCTTTGGCTGCGGATGTTCTACTTGCATATAGGTTGTCGTGCATGGAGATATCTCTGCAGTTTTTGAATCCGATGGCGTAGATAGTTCTTGGTGATTGGAAGTAGATTTACCCCATGTTTTGTAGATGTTTTCTTGGAGCGGGGAAGTTGGTTTCTCATGTTGACAGAACCCTTTGGGATGAACACTGTACTTCTCATTTTGATTGTATGATATTCGAATGAAATCTTTTTTTTTTTTTCCAATTATATGAATAGCATTAAAACTCTTCCCTAATAGTCGCAAAAATTTCTAGGACAATGTTTTATAGTAGAATCTGGAACGAGAATGATGTTTGTACAAATGCATAGAGAACAATTGTCGCTGTACTCTAATTAGTTCTCCTGCCAATTTTGGTCACTCTTATCAATTTTCCATGTCACAATAATTTCATATTCCAATTCATTATCTTTCGTAGAGATTTTGAAGATCTATCTCCATCCACGTTGAAATTCACATAACTAACTACTCTTAATGGCCAACCCAGAGGGCTAACTCAGGGACAAACCCTCAATTTTGCATGCCTTTTATTACTAAGCAAGTGATTCCTTTCTGCTTACTTAACTTTACTAACTAAACTACAAAGTTATATGACTCCCAGAAAGTGATGCACATCATCACTTGTTATTTGACAATTTTATATGTAAAATTACAAATAAATTATCTGAGAATTCCATCGTCTACATTCTGAAATCCACAATGCAAACTACGTTGCGGCCAAAACAAGCAGCGACCTTATCGCCATCTTTGTTCCAACAAACTTCAAAAATGCCGCCTTTCCCAGAGGCCCTTTTTACGATGTTGCTTTCGTCCAAAGGCCATATGCGCATGCACTTGTCCATGTATCCGCTGGCCAAATACAGGATCCCTGAAAATTTTGTATTACCCATGAGTCACAGTGGCCAGAGATTTGAAAAATGTCATGATATTGATGACAGCTATAATTCATGTCTTTATTCATATTTGTATTTCATTTGGACGCATTCTGTCTTCTGTGAATGAGGAAGCACTTATTAATTATGCTTGACCTTCTGTTCTTAGCAAATTTTTCCTTAGAAAACAAGTGAGGGAACACTACAGTTTTACCTGTCGCCATTGAAGCTATAGAGAAGTACCCTTGTTCTACATCCCATAGCTTTATAGTCGAGTCAAATGAAGCACTGCCCAAAACATTAAATAATGAACATACACGAATCGGATAATTATATATACAAAGGAGTGACAGGTTGCTAATTGGTCTAATAACGAGGAAGCTTTTACTTTTGACATAACCATAATAATCTCAAAGAACGAGTTGGTTTTGAGTATTTCGACCACCAGGATGTAAGTAAGTTCACTTTTCCCCAATGCGAGACATGAAAGTAGTAAATTAGGATTGTTTGTGCCGGTTCCAGTAGGACTCCAGCGGATGGTATAAATCTCCTACAGTTTTGAGCACCCATCAGCTAACTAACATAAGAATTTGATCGGTACAAATTTACGGGGAAAGAAAAAGTACCCTAGAGTGTTTCCTCAAATCACACAAGCACTTGTCCTATTTCATACCCCATATCTGTGCCGGAATTTTGAGTTTTCAACCCATTAAAAAGAGAGCAAAAAAAGTGATGAGGGTGCCAAAAATACATAAAAAGATAGAACAAGCAATCGGTATATCATCAAGTACAGAAATCAGACTTCACAAAAACACTACACTTCCTTCATATCATGAACTTATGAGGAAAACTATTCTTGAACCGAGGCACAAATATAAGCAATCACCCTTGCGGTGTTATCGTCAGAACAAGAAGCCAATAATGTACCAGTTGGATCCCGTTTAATAGCATTAACTTCACCTGAAAAACAGCAAAAATGAAAAAAAATAAAAAAGGGGGGTATATATCGGGCACGAATATTCAAATCGGCAGTGCGGGGTATGTTGTTGATAATCATGATATATGGCTTTTAGCCTGTGCCCTAATCGGTATACCGGGGAATACATTATTCCGTTGAATGGTAAGACAATGCTGATGTCCCGAGAAAGTTTTGACTGGCAGTTTCTCTCCAACCTTGCAAATGTGTACCCCAGTATCAGTGGAGCATGTTGCAAATGAAAGATTGTTCCGCCAGTGAACATCCAGAATGGGACCTGGAAAATAATTCGCCTTAAATACCATCCAAACTTGATAGGATGAACACCACAAAAAGTTTAAAAGGAAAATATAACAGAGGATTACAACATTTCACCATAAGCCGCAAGTTCCATACACACGATCTGGTACCTGAGTGGAATTCAAATAGTTGTTTGCATTCTTCGGTCCTTGGGTCCCACACAATTGCAGTATTATCCACACTGCCGCTAAGAAGATAATCACCCTTTTTGTTTTTAGATAAAAGATAGGACCTTTATGTTTGTTCAACGCACTCTTCTACTCCCCAAGATAAAAACATCACCGGTCATAAATGGAGAACTAATATTGCTTTAAACAAAGAAACGATCAAAGCTTATATAGTTTTAGAGCCTAGGATTTTTATATTTATATTTTTATTTTTGGTGAAAGTTTAAAATAACTTGATATTAAAATCACAACCACAATCGACTCACCATCTCTACTCCATATCCGTGCTTGTCCATCATTAGAGCCTGTTGCAAGTAACGTCCCATCACCCTAGAAGAAAGAATTATGCCAGAGTTCACGTCTGTAGTATGTCAAGCCTTAATATTAAGAAGAATTGAAAGACATCTTGAAATGAAAGTGTAACATTATAACTGAGGATACTGGAAAATAAAATCCAAGATGTAGTATTATGACAAAGTTATAGACGCTAAACAGATAAGAGAATAGACTCACATTCCAATCAAGTGTTGTCACGTCCTTACTTTTATCATTGGTTCTACCTTTGTAATGCCTTAGCACTACGGAATTTGCAAGTCCATTTTGCATGGCAGATTTCGAAGCATCATCTGTGACGGACCAAATTTGAGCTGTTGCATCTCCAGATTGAAGATGCCAAAAAATTTAAATCTTAAAAATTAGATACTGACAAACAAGTCTTACGATTGTAATCCTTCTTAGAGACTCACCCGGATGCAATAAGTGAACCACATGGACTCCACGCACAAACAAAGACATATAGGAGATGAGAAACTATATGTAATCTGTAAGATGATAAACTACAAAAATGGGAACAAAAATACATTATATAGGGTTATGTTCAGACCTCAGAGGTATGCCCTTCTAGAATTGTTACGTCAGAAATAGAAAATTCACAATGTATGAATGTCGGGGTTGTGGATATTTCCATTGGTTCTGGTCCTGATTTCATATATTTGTACTTTTAATTGTGCTTACAAATAAGAAAACAATACGCGTATGAGGACAAAAAGGTCACAAACCATATTTCAACGAGAATGAGAAAGTGAAGGATTACCGTCACGATCTCCATTATTTTATTCAAGTTCGACTTGCTCGGACTTCACGTCACCATGGTGATCCACTTCTGCTTTTTCCTTGTCTTCCTCCTGATCCTTCAATACCATCTCTTTATCATGATATTCTTCTTGTTCCATTTCTTTTTTCTCCTTCTCCTCTCTTTCTTGTGTGCTTTACCTGGTTCATTTCCTGCTTGGTCTCGTTCTCATTCTCTTTCTCATTTGTTTCAAACTTTTCCTTTTGAAGATTTTCCTTCTTTTCTTTTACAATTCTTTGCAGTTCATACGCATCTTTCGTGATAAGGTCCAAGGGTTGGATAAAGGAGAAATCATCATCGACATCAGCATCACTCTAGAGAGTGGAGAGACAAATCAACTAGCCAACATTTCTCATTGACCCAAAAAAAAAAAGAAGTCAAAGACACTTAAAAACATCTAATTGACTGCCTGTGATTGTTGACATAGAAAAGCATGTATATTAGGAAATAAAACCTTTACACTGCCCAAGTTTGCCTCGAACTCAAGATATTGAAGCCCTTTCAGCACAAATGCAACAAGTGCACCAGGTGGGACGAAATCACCATTGCTCGCGCTTCTGTTAATACCCGCTTCGCAACCAAAAGCAAAAGCTGAATGTGTAAAGCCTGGAGAAATTTAAAAAAATTGAATACATAATGAAAATAGCATTGCAATGAACTTTCATACTCCAATACCCTTTTCAAGTTCCTTTCAAAATATATAAGCACAAGATGTCAAAAGGGTCCTCGTCAAGTATTAAACGTATCTCATTTGTCATTCTGTTGAATATACTCAAAAGTACTCACTTTTTATGATATTTGATCTTTAAAAAACAGAAATAAAAAATAATCCAAGAAAAATTAAATTTTTTTTAATCACCCGAGAGAAAGTATATGTGGCAATCAAATACTGGCCTCTTCTAAACAAATAAGCAGATAACATTCACATTCACGTTCACATTCACATTTAAAATTTAATAATTCCCTGTCAAAATCTCTCTCATAAGTCCTAAATTAATACTGAAAGGCAATAAGTTTATACACTCTTTCGCTTTCACCGTCGAAGATGAATATTTAATGATATCTAACACCAAAAAAATTTGTAATAATAACAATAAACTCGAATATATATTTTTTTTCATCTCCAAATTCGAAATCCTGGTTTACAATATTGGCGTTCGGAAACCTAATACGTAGATATATTTTGTTTGTACAAAGCTCATTCCCTGATTCGTGTAGACAAGGGAAAACTATGTAATTGAGTTCGTCGGAGGTTATGGAAATCATCGTCGCCAAACGACACCGTGACGGTGCTTTCTTCTCTCTCTCTTTTTTTTGAATCGGAGATAGAGACGAATCGAGTTTCTCCTTCTCGGCCGCAGAAAAGGAAACAGACAGAGACGTTGGCCGTTGGGCCTCTCTGTTAAAACGCTAGAAGTGTGATTCTTTTTGTTGATTAAAAGAGTACGTCTACGGCGCTTATGGTCGTTAATGGTTTGTCTAGTGTGCGTGTTTCAAATAGGCTAGTATAGAATTTTATAGTTTAAATTATAAGTTTTAAATTATATAATTTAAATGATAATTTTAAACTAATATTTAAAAGGTAAAAGTTTTAAACGACTATAAAATATCACATTAAGTTTAAAACAAAAACGGGTGTTTAGAAAATCATTGTTTATGAAAGAAAATAATAAGAATGATTTTACTATAGAAAATTGTTCAAACCTTAAAAAGTTGAGGGGTCAAAATTTAGATTTTGGAGGTTTTATTTGTTTTAAAATCATTTCTATAGTTTAAACTGGCCTTAGTTGTTATTCCATCAAATGTTAGTTTAAACTGCTTTTATGGTTTGAATTACTTTGAGCGGTTTTGAACCTACACCAAGTGGCTTATAAATGTTTTATGTTTACGAGTAAATTATATTTTTACACCCTTAACTCTTTGTGTTTTTTTTCTCATAATGTACTCTAGACTATCAATCTTGACAAAATATATCTGAACTTAATAATTGATAATTGAGATCCAATTGTTACTTTTGTAATTACGAGCTCTATTTTTAAAAAATTATGTGTGAATCTCGTGAGCAAAATTGTCTATATCTTTTAAAGCTCGTTTGTTATTGGATTTTAACTGCTGATGATTTTAAAGTTTAAGGTGTATATTGCCAAGATTAAAAGAATTGGGTGTATTAAGTAAAAAGTTTATAAATTGAAGTGCAACAATGTAATTTAATTTATATTTATTGAGGTAGACGTCGTCGTTTTGATGGTAAACTGGGACGTCACATGACATCTCTCAAATCATGGACGTTGGGCTTAACTTTACTTTAGATGACATGGGTCAGCGCCAGCCCAAATTCATCACACTCATTAGGCGGTTTGGTAAGCTTTTTGCCCATGTCTAAATTATTGTTATAAAATTAAAATCTAAGATAATATTTAAAATATTTTAAAAATATATTTAATAATATAGTAATTGTCTTAATAATATTACATATTATATTATATAATTACATATAAATAATTTTAATAATATTATTATGAGATATTTTTATAATTTTTATAAATTATAGTCATATTTTAATTCAATAAATTTAATTGAGTCAATTGTATCATTAACCCTTTTGCCCAATTGCATCAAATTATACGACGCCGTTTGATAAGCTCGTAGCCCAACACATCAAATGATAAAAGGGCGATTTTATAGAAAAAATCACATGTTATGCCACATCTTTAAAAGTTACGTTTATTTATATAACACTTAAAAAAGTTTATGACATATTATTATTCATATTACATGTTAAGTTATACTACAAATGATCATATGTGGGATTTATAAAAAGTAAATATTAAAGGTGACATTGGGATTTATAAAAAGTAAACGTTTAAAGGTGACATTTAATTTTCATTAATGTCACCTCCACACATAATCATTTGCAGTGTAAGTTAACATATAATATAAATACTAGTGTGATATAAATATTTTTAAGTGTGACGTAAATAAACAGAACTTTAAAAGTGTGGCATAACATGTAATTTTCTCAATTATAAAAGTCTTATGTGGTGTTTGGCAATGTGAGTTAGAACCAAAACTTTTGGTTGTTATAGAGTAAAGCTCTCATATGCTACAGTGTCAAGAAAAAGCATACTATAGTATAAAGCTCTTACATGTTACAGTATTTTTAATCAAAATTAATTCTAACCAATGCTCCTAAACCCCTTTTAATTTTAAATATAAATAATTTAAAGATAATGATATTGTAATTGTCAAGAAGTATTTACATGATCTAAATTTCTGATCTGAGATATGCCTATCACATGTCAACCTGTCTACTTGAAGGTTATTAAGATCATATTATCCCGGTTGTACCTTTTTTTAGGTGGTTATTATCTCTGCAATAACTGCTTGCATTTGCTAAACTTTTCTATTGAAAAAAAAAAAAAAATCCCTGAACTGATAGCATGGAGAAAACGAGACTTTATATTTAAATTGTAACTTATATTCAAACGGTTGTATACCTTCATATAAAAAAAAAGTTCCCATTATCACATATGTATAACATAGGGGTATTAAAAAAAATGTAATGCTCACCAGTTTTAAGGGCTTACAAGGGTAGAAACGTCATTTTACGTCTTTTGAAGGTTTTATTTGCAAATATCAAACCTTGTGGACATTCTTTCTGTTACTCCTTGTGTGATGGACATTCTTGTAATTGACTCAATTATTAAATGAAAAATATTAAAACATCAATTGATTTCAACTTTTAATTATAAATGATTTGAAGAAAATGATATCGTAACTATTAAATGAAAATACTAAAACATCAATTAATCACAATTACATATTAAATGTCAAAATTCAGTGCATTCTAATCACAAAAACATACACTTGATTTATTCTTCAATATATATATATATATATATAATGTATGCTTATTTTTTCAACTTAAATGCTAAAAGTTCAACATTGACTCATTTTTTTAAAATAAAAAATAAAGATTTTATTTGAGACCTCGGACCCAATACTCTTAGCACCGTCCTTCCTATGCCGTTAGATCTAAGGGTCTTTTGGCAAAAATACCGGCACGATCACATTCATTTCGTTACATACTATAACTTAGTTTCAAAGTCGGGATTTAATCCACTCGGAACCTGTGCAAGTTTACAAATTCGTTTATTATTTTTTTTTAATTTTTACATCTTATATGTCACTATGATTTAAATTAAAACTTCTGATTGCTTATAATGTAAAGTTTTCACATGCTGCAATGTCAAAAATAAATAAGTTATAATGCAAAATTTTCATATAACAAAAAAATTTTGTTACACTTCCAAGAAATAGTTTGATTATGATATTGTAGTTTTATGATGACTCCACAATAAAACTGTTAATGCGTTACGTTTCCATATCCATATTTTATACAACCGTTTGAAAAATCCATCTATTAATTATTTGGCATGTCAATATATATGTACTTATCTCTTTTAGCACACTTATCTTTTGTCATGAACAGAATTTTTGGGTGAAAAAGGTGTTTAAGTTTTGTTTATTTACTTAATCATATTATAGTCACCATGGGCGAAACAGAGTGTGATTTAAATAAGGGTGTGTCTATTGACACCCTTTATTTTATTTTTCACACTCTCCTATTTAATAAAATTTATTTAGTACTTGATAAAATTGTTTTTGAGAACAAAAGCTTTTTAAATAAATACTTATTACCTATCCTATTTTAAAATACACACACATATATATATATATATACTTTTTTTTCTTCTAAAAACTTAGTGTACTATTTTTGGCAAAAGAATAAAAATGGATTTCAAAATGAAAAAGTCTCCCGTAAAAAATATATATGTGGTTTATTTCTTTTTTAAAATTCTTATTTTTTATTATTGTTTTATACATACCACTTAAGTTATATATATCGTTGCAAATTGTTTGATACATGAATAACCACAAATTGCGTGCTTTTGTAAAAAGAACCACTCTTTGTTAATGTTTCCCTTCTTGTTTTTAAGTAAAGGAAATACAATTTCTTCGATTTATATATGAATCCTTGAAAATCATTACCGATTATTGTTTCCTGAAATTCAAAATTTGGTTTAATAAAAAAGGAGAAAAAATTGTACTAAAGAAAAACTATCACTTAATAAATAAACTGAAAAAGAAAAATGTTTAGTGAAAAATTGTAAGCTTATTTAGTGGGTAGGTGGAAAAAGAAAAACCAATAATATGATTTAGGTGTAGAGACTTTTTAAATATTTTAAGAGCAGCCCAAGAACTAAAATGAGAGGTGATTAAAGAAAAGCATGAAAAATAGAATACGGGTGTTAACAGAAGCACCCATAAAACAATGTGTTTAAAAAGCACCCATAAAATAATGTGTTTAAGGCTGATACATTTCACCAAAAATAGTATTTAAAGCTGCTGAATCAACGAGTATGTTAGTTCAGTAAGGAAACTGAAGTGAATCTCTGAGTACCTGCAAAAAGGCAACAATTGATACCACGTTAACGTGCTACCTAATTCACTTATAAAGCTTGAGAGACGAAAAAAGGAAAAAGCAAAAAAGAAAAAAAGAAAAAATTGACACATCAGACTTGAACAGTTTAACCAAATTTATTAGCTAGCATAACTTTTCTATGTTAAATCTGATCAAAATTTTCTTTTAACAATTTTAATGATCAAAAGATAGATATCTACCTATAAGTTATTTTTTTCAATACCTATTAAAAAAAAATTTGCCTTTTGTTTCTACGAAAAATGTCAATAAGGATATTATGCACGGAGCAAGGAAGGGAACTCTCTCTCCCAAAATAAGATCTAGGCTTTTTAGTTTTTTTTATTTTTTTTACTTGTTTTGTTGGTTATTGTGGCTGAAAAATTTACTTTTTTGACTATTCGACCGTTGAATGATAAAAATAAACGGTATGAATCCTTATAAAAAAAAAAAAAAATCAGCTGCCGGCTTTAAAAATTGAAAAGGTTTCAAAAGTCTTATTTTGACTGAGACTTGGGGCCGTATTGTAGCCTATTCTATTATTATTATTATTATTATTATTATTTTTGCTAGGATGTTATATTCATATAGTTTCTATATTGATATAAAAGCGTTGTTATAAGGTAGCAATGTTGGTGTTAAGTATTTTTCATTAATATATAATAGGTCTTACATATGAAATTTATAGGTAAGATGTATATTTTTTTAATGATTGTGCTTAATGACGGTGTCTTGCATGGATGATGTCTATAAGCATTTTTTATGCTTTAATGGTGGTATTAATGGATTAGACACAATTACCTGACTTTAAGAGGTGGCATGTTCTTAAATCAGCTCCTCAAATTGCGCTAACAAAAGGAAATATGGCAGAGAACCTAACTCCACAAATTGAAATAAAAAAACGCAGGAGACAAAGCGATGTAATCCAAATTTCCAAACACGAGAGAAAACGCGTTGGGCAACGTAATGAAAGAATGATATGATTAACAAGGGGGTTTTTCAGTTGTCCTGTTGAATGAATTTCCGCAATTCTCATCGGGAGGGATGCTTGATTAAGATAAGCATGATTTGACCGCTCAAAAACGTATACTTTAAGCAAAATTCCCATTGCACGTTTCGTTTACGAAAAAAAAAGGACTTAAAAAAAACGCATGAGGCAACAGAGCAAAGTCCTTATTGTGAAGTGCATGACATGTTTTCACACTCTTGTGCAAACGACAGGCTTTTTTCCTTGGGGTAGACGAGACTAACAGGGTATTTGGTAACTAATTTTTTGTTCAAAACATTGTACCCTTTGTTTGAAAAAAGTAGTTCTCGTCTGTAAATCTTTCACATGTTATATAGTAATAAGAAAAAAAATCGTTACAGTGTAAAGCTCTCACATGCTACAGTAAAAATGGTTCTAACTAATGGTTTCCACCACTCTTCTAAACTCCCTAGTAGATTTGAAAGTTTTATACTATAACAATTTTTTATTTTTTGTTATAGCATATAAAAATTTTACACTATTTTCTAACTAAAAAATTGATTTTAACCAACTTCAACAAACCCTTGCAGCTTAGAACCTATAAAGCGAAACTTGACTACCTTCCAAAGCCGACCAGCACCACCCATACAGAGAAAAAAGCACAAGAGCCAAGGTCGTTTATGTCATAAATTAATTAGACTTGAGCGGCCCTTGTTTCAGGGACTGAAAGCGAGAAAGGGACAAAAAAGGCTCCTGTGAAGCATGACCAATGATATAATGCAGCATTGCGAGTTTTGAATTATGATTGTTGTGGCCTTTTGGTCTCCAAAACTTTTTGACAAATTGCGTCTGAAATATTGATTTCTGTTGCATAATCTAGCTTCTCACGTTAAAAATTTACGAATAAATTATAGAATTTCACAAAAATAGTCATATTTCAACATCATGATAATGGAAATTTTTATAAAAATAGTTATATTTAATAGAAAATGTTGTAGATTTTAAAGTTTTTATAACAACATCAAAGAATATTTTGTCCCTTAAAAAAAAGGAGTTCAATGTAAACATTATTATAAGAATTTTAATTACTATATATGCAATTGAGAAGTGAGTTAATTTTTTTTTCAAAAGCTATTATTAATTCTATTAGTGCTAACAACCTAGGTAGAACTGGTGTTTGGTAAGTATAGTTATAATCAATTTTTGATTATTAAATAGTGTAACGTTCTTATAGGATGTTTGAAAGGGTGGTGAAAACCGTTGGTTAAAAACACTTTTATTGTAGCATGTGAAAACTTTATATTGTAGTATTTTTTTTTATTGATACTGTAGCATGTGAGGGTTTTTTATTGTTTGAAATTGAAAAAGTGGTAGGAACTGTAAAATCGTTAGTTAGAACTATGTTTATTGTAGCATGTGAGAGCTTTACATTGTAATAATTTTTTTTGTTGATACTATAACATGTTAGAGCTTTATATTGTTTATAACTAAAAAGATAATAAAAAATACAATTTCTATCACTTTTTAAACACCCAATTATATATTACAATAAAAAATAAAAGTTATTATAACTTAAAACTTCCACAAGCGGCATTTTTTAAACAAAATTATGAATGAAAAAAGTAGGAGTAAAAAATGTCTGCTCGTGACTCGGGAGAAGCAACCCCGGTTTGCAGGCTGTACTCAATAACCCCACAAACACCTTTTTCCCATATTTTCCACGCTGCCAAACAAAGTAATCTGTCTTTTTCCCTCCAGTGCCTTTCTAATGGAACTGCTTTTTCTTCTTCCTTCTCATCCTTGCCTCTCTTATTGATGTACCATTATTTTCGGTCTTCCACAAACCATAATAAAGATCTCTCGTTTCTGTCTGATCACTTCTTCTTTGCCTTTGCTCGCCCCACAAAATGCTTCTTCCTCATCAGTATCAGATTCGGCAAGTGGGGTTGTTGCAGAAACTGTTGTTCCTTTTGTTCCTCTCGTTGTTGGTCTGCGGAGAAAAAGAGCAAGCGAGCTTAACGGTCAACAACGTCGTTCGCTTGCACAGGCACCCACCAAATATGCATGAGAAGCAGCTTAAAAGAAGTCTGAGGCACTCACCAATTGACGCTTTGTTTTCGAGTAAGAGGGAAGTTCCAAACGCCGCTGACCCCCTTCACAATCGTTAACGATTTGTAAGGTTTTTTATTTTTTTTAGTTTTTTCAAAGTTGTTGTTTTCAGAACAGTAAAGAAAAGAGTTCATGAAAGTTTTCAAAGGGCGAAGAGATCAGTTTGGGAAATTTCATGGTGTCCATATGGCGGCAACGATTTTTTTTTTTTTCGTTTCGTAAGTTAATTTTAGTTTTCCTTCAAAACTAGTTGGTGTGATGTAGTATATTTGTGCGATTTAAGTACTTTTTCTCTTTTCTTAAAGATTAAAGACTGTTTTGCTAGCTAGCTAGCTAGCTGTTCTGTAGTTCTGATACGAAAAACATATGCAAATAAAACATATATTTAAGCGAGATAACACTTTCATATGTATTGATTAGTTTTCTACATTTTTTTCCCATTTTTGGAGTTTGTTCTTCCTCAGGGCTCGAGTATCGTCATTTCCTTCTAGAGTTCTATGCTTTCACAGTTTAACCCATGCAGATTGGTGGCACCAGGCTTTATAGAAATATCAATGTCCTGATATCGTCACTGATAGATATGTAAGATCCTCTTGCGTCTCATTAACGTGGTTTTATTCGTATGCACGCTTCTGTTGAATGTTGATGTCATTATCGATCCTGTCACATATAAGCTGTGATCGAGCTCGAATAAACATAAATGTGTACTGTATATGGAATATATATCGTCGCTTGAACTTGTAAAGTGTGTCATATATAGGCCGTTTGGAGCCATAGTTTACGGTTCCAATTAAGTATTTAACAATTTTTTTCTCTATTATTTTGGGTTTAAACTTTCGGTTTCAACCTGTTATAAAATATTACTAAAACTTCTTAATCATGGACAACTTGAGCTAAAGCTCATGTGAGGTCAAAATGCCCACGTGTAAAAAGGGGAAGACAGGGCAAATGGTTTTGTATGGTTCAATGATTTTTAGGGTGTTTGACATTATGGTAAAAATTATTGGTTATAATTGTTTTTATTGTAATATGTGATAGTTTTATATTGTTCATAACTGAGTTAATAGTATAAAATCTACTAAAATTATTTTTATTGTAATCTATGATAGCTTTATATTGTTCATAACTGAATTAATAGTATAAAACTACCCTAAACTAGACACCCTTTTAACTATAGGTGGGTATGTTAATTTAAATACTAATTCCCGATGGTATTATATTATTTTTTTCCCCCAAGTCGGTAAGCCAGATACCGACGAAATATTGAAAGGAACGCATTTTCTTTTTAAATAGAAAAGTACTCTATATATATATATATATATATATATATATAGGCATTATATTAGGCATCACTTCACTGCTAAGCAAGAAAATATTTTCAGCCCCACAAAATAATATTATAGATAATTTTTTTAAAATATGAACATAATTATATATTTTAACTATTTAGTAAAGATACAATTATAATTTTCTTTATGAAATAAGGGAACAACTAAAATTAAAAGAGACAACTAAAATTTTATAGAAAAATTAAGGGTATGTTTGATAAAATGGATTCAAATTAGTGATTTGATTTGAGTTGTGTGATTTGAATTGTTATCGAATTGATGTTTAGATGTGCATTTAAGTTTTAATCTAAATATGAAATAAAATTAAAATTTGTGTTTGAAGAGGTAGTGAAAATAATTTTTGATTTATTAATAAATCTAATAAAACTTTAATGTCTATGATCCTCAAAATATGCAATATGGATTTTAATTTATTTCTCTCTTCACTAAGAATACAATGAAAAAAGAATCATCTCAATTGGATATCAAATGAAGAAGTTATGATTTTTTTCCTCAAATATAGGAGAGATAATTTAAGCTTTTACTGTAGCAAAGATATTCGAGTATCAAAAATTTAAAGGAGGGTCAGAACTCTTAAAACTTGGATGATTAATGTTCATTTGATTCAGATTTTAGGAGAAACAAACACGTATCTAAAGAATTCTTGATACTTGAATCTAAATTTAAGTCTATTAAGTCTAAAGAAAACATAAACCAAATGGACCCTAAGAGTAACACTCAAATTTCAATAATACGAGTGGAGCATGCTCACGAATACATCCCTCCGTCCCCGATATCTCGAATGAATAAATTTAGAGTCCGTTTAGTTCATAGAATTGAATAAAAAATTTGAATGAAGATTTAAATTTTTATGAGAGAAAATACTGTAGTAAAATGATTCAAACTGTGATTCGAACCACAAACTAAACGTTCCATAGTAATTTTACAAGGATGAATATGGTTCCACTGTACTAATACTGTGATATAAGGCATCCATGTACATTTGTTTCTGTGGTATGTTAGCCGTATCTTGCGGTAAATATGGACTTCTTGAGCTGAGAAGCAGAAAAATGAATCGGATGAGTTACCAATTATTACGAGCATTATTGTATATTGACCAAAAGCCTACGGAATAAAAATATCCAGCCATATAACAAATGGATTACCAAGAAGGGCCAGGCTGGAAGAGAACCCGTGATATTCGAGGGTATCTTCTTGCCGAAAAGACACTCTTTAGGTTTTTAACATTTAGGTTAATAACATAGGATTTTTTTATTTTATCTTTTAAACTTTAAAAATCATCATTTTATTTTTTAAATTTTTAAAACTTTTCATTTTGTTCATAAATTTTTTTAAATTTCTATTTTGTTCTTGTTTCAAACTTCTCCATTTGTCTCCTATTTTTCGATTTTTATTTAAATGGGTAGAATTAAACCTATGTGATTCACACATGGGTCATCTATAAAGGAAAAAAAAGAATTTATCACTTTTGAGTTTTGTTTTACATTCATACTCTCATTTATAAAGGGTTTGTTTGCACATTTTTTTTTTATTTTTAATGCATAACTCATTTAATAAATTGATATTAGTTGCCAATATCTGATTCGAATGCTAAAGAAAATGTGTCATGCGTTAAAGATGAGGAGATGGTGATGAACAATATCGAGAATAAACATGAGATAGTGGCGTACAGATCCTTCTTAAATGAGAGCATATTAAAAAAATGCGCTAAATGAGAGTATAAACTTGAAACAAAAGCTGAGTGATAAAATCTTATTTGTATTGTATATAGAATATATATCGTCACCCATGTATGAATCATGTCAGCTTTAATTCTACCTATTTGAATAGAAAATCCAAAAATAGGATATAAATGAAGAGCTTTGAAATAATGACAAAATGATGATTTTTAAAATTCAAGGGGTAAATTGATGAGTTTTAAAAATTTATAGATAAAGTGATGATTTTTAAAGTTTAAGGCATAGAACAAAAAAAATCCTAAAATTTAAAGGTCACTAATATAAATAGTGTTTGGTGGAAATAGAAGAAGGCAAATATAAGAGGGGGATGGAAAGGATCATGGTATATGATTGTCTCGTAGTTGTTTGAGCAATAATAAAAATTGATTATGGTGTTATTGTTGATGAAGGGATGGGGAGATTTCAATTTCCATTAGTGGAGGCCCTTCCCACTTATATAAACTTAATATTTTTTCCATTTTTCTTTTTATTTTGTCTCCATGGAAACTTTTTTTTTATAATATTTATATTAAAACTTTTAGAAAAGTTCCAAAATGTGCTTAAATTTTATCTTCTGAATCTTTTGGAGCATTTGGGAATGTTAGTTTGAACAAAAAAAAAACACTCTAATAATTCAAATTTTATAAGAAAAACATTATAAATCTTGCTTTGAATCAAAAGTTTTAATTTAAACTAACGTTCTCAAAACACCTATTATATTTCAATTTTAAAATACTAAATAAACAACAACTCAACTACAATATCATATGAATTCATAATTTTATGAATCCTAAATTTCAAAATTGAATTAAACTTTATTGAAATAATAATAATATATTTCACTTAAAAAATTTTGGTTTACACCAGAAAATTTTCTTGACTCGGCCACTGCTATTTAGTAATTTTTACAAATGTGTCCCTAATTAATAGTCTACCAAAGTATTCTTTTCTGGAATTTCTATTTTTGAACATTTTTTACGCAACTCTTGTAATTCTTAATTTCTCATAAAAATATTTTCTCTAATTTGTTCTTACAGAGGTAATTTGAATTATCTATTCTTTCTCTTTGTCAAGGCGAGACTTTGTGCTGGGGAACAGTTGTTCGGAGAGGAAATTTCCAGTACCCCTGTGGGGAAACAGAGTCTCAAAGAGGTGAAGGATTCGTTCTTTCCGGCTTTCTCACTGATGAATATGTGAGATTTCGTTCCCATTTTGAGGTCGTTTGGTTATAGAAGTTTGGAGAAGAGCGCAATAAGGTTGCATAAAAATAGAGATGAGTTCTTGCGGAGTTTGGTAGAGAAGATTCGCCGCAAGAAAATCAGTTCCATGATAGATGGGATGACATTAGTTCATAGGCTGTTGGCAGTTCAAGAATCAGAACCAGAATTCTACTCAGAGGATGTTATTAAGAGTATTCTTTTCGTAAGAAGTTCATTAATTTGTATTTTTCCTTGTTAAAACCTTCAGGTCCTTTTTCTCTGTTTTTTTCCCCTGACATTAATTGAGGTTGAATCTAATCAAACATCCTATCTTTGTTTTAGAAATTCAGTCTAGTTAGGTTTTAGTTGGAGTGAAAAAGGGGTTAAACTTGTCCGTTAGTTGAAAAAAAAAAAAAAAAAGAAAGCAAACAGAAAAACTCTCGTAGATTCATTTGTCAATCTCAAGCATGCATCTATCTTTTAACTTCTCAACAACGAAACTGCAAATTTTTAAAAAACCAAGGCACTACTCTTTCTTTAACTTGATCTGTAAAAGGCCTTGTTTGGCAAAGTGGTTCCTACCACAATCTCAGTTATGAACAGTAAAAAGTTCTCACAGTAACAAAAAAACAAATTTGCTACAGTAAAAAGTTCTCACATGCTATAGTAAAAGTGGTTCCCACCACTCTCCCAAACACCCTATAAGAATTCTTATAGTCTTGATCCAAAAATTTTTGTCACATATAAAGCAAAAGATATTGTGCTACTGTGCTAAGTCAGATAATGTTTATTGCTGTTAGAGTATGATGACCTAAAAAATTCACGGTGCGACAATTGTGATGAAAACAAAATTGAGATTTTTTATAAAATCTGTAGTAGTAGCGGAGGGATCGGGCCTTGTAGCCCACTACTAATCTCGCTGGTGGTGCGAGGGCTCCGCCTTGCGGTACAGATTGTTGTTTTTGAGCCCATAAGGTTTTATCTATATATGATGTATTGCATCATGGTTTTATTATTAACGAATTTTAGCCTCCTTAACGCCTCCATTGCAATCTTCATGAGTTTAGTGATTTTCTTCTTCTCTATCTATAGTTTTTTTCTGTTTTGGGTTTTCACGTAAATTCTCTGTATATTTTTGTTCTTTATTTCTATCGTATTATTTTCGTATCAGTTGCTGGAATTGACACATACGCAAACACCATGGAGTGGTGCATGTCACTTCTCCTAAACCATCACAAGGACTGCAAAAGCTACGAAACAAGATTGACAGCAACGTTGGACACGGTCGAATGCTCAAGGATTTGGATCTTCCAAAGCTCCCATATCTTTGCTGCCTCATCAACGAGACTCTTAGATTATATCCCATAGCACCTCTTTTGCTCCCACATTTTTCTTCAGAAGATTGCACTGTAGGGGGATACAGCATAGCTCAAGGCACTACTTTGCTGTAAATGCTTGGGCCATTCACAGGGATCCCAAGGTGTGGGACGAGCCAAACACGTTCAGGCCAGAGAGATTTGAAAATTACATGAGTGAGAGTGAAAGTGAAGGGTTCAAATTCAGATTCATTCCGTTCGGACTCGGGAGAAGGACTTGTCCTGGAGCAGGAATGGGAATCCGCACTGTTTCATTGGCAGCCAGAGCGCTTGTTTATTGCTTTGATTGGGATAGAGTCGGGAAGGAGTTGGTGCACATGAGCCAAGACTTTGGAATTGCACTCTCCAAGAGTAGGCCTCTTGAAGCTGTTTGTAGTCCTCGCCATTTCCTGATTGACCTCCTCTTTCAACTTTGAGAATTGTTATTGTGCCTGCTACTACTGTTTGACGCAGGGGAAAATTGAATATCAGCCCTTATTTCCATTTTCTGTCTTTGAAAGACAGCTTGTTTAATCATACAAAAGTAATTATATATCCCAAAAGAATGGTTACTAATTTGTTATAAACAACAAATTCCACTAACGATTAAATAATCAATCCTCAAAATGTGGTTTAGTTAATGTTTTGAAATATGGAATATAGCTCGGGGATGATTTTCTTTTTCTCACTCTGATTCAGAACGCTCAATCTCAACAAATTTATAAATTGATTGTTGTTCCTTTTCAAGGAATTTTTCTTAAATTAAGAATCATTTAACGGATGGAGGCATGGAACCTGCTCAAAGTCAAAGCCTAACGGCTCATGTCTAACAGCACAAACTGGATAAAGAGAGATTTAGAAGACAATATATCAATACCAATATATCAGTACATCAAAATAGAAGACAATATGTATTTCCTGGAAAGACAATTACTTATTGATTTTCAATAATTTCTTTCTTTTTTTTTTTCCTTGAAAAGTTTGCTAAATTAAAGTACTTTGAAATTTTTTAGCTTGTATGGCATTCTTAAGTTTAACCTTTAATCAATTAGTCCACCTATTAGATTGCATGCACGAGAAAAGCATGTCCCCTCCTTCTAACTGCGTCGTCATGGCCCCGATCTAAGCTCTCTAACCCTCTCTACGTTTTTTTTTCCCTCTCTCTTTTTTTTCTTTGGTAGCATGGTGGACTAGATCAAATAACATGGTAGCATACTCTAATATCACAATGGACTACCCTCAATATTGAAATGGTTGCCGGTAACACGATTCGAGAAGTTTTAGTATTTTAAATTTGTTATGCGGTATTTTATACATAAGCTTTTTAATGATAAAAAATTCAAAACTTGCAAAGGGGTGTTTGATGTTGTTTCTGAAACGTTTTTACATGTTTTGCAAGTGTTCTTGAGAATGATTTGTTAATAGGGTTTGTTTTGCATTCGGTAGGGAACGGAAACAGAATAATTTACGAGCACGCTCGTCAGATTCTAAGCTTATCTAATTTCACCAAAGGCATGAAAAGATTTTAGGACAGGTGTTAAACACTGCAACTTATGAAAAATAGTTGAGATATTATTGGTGCTGAGCATTACAAATAATACACGAGGCTCACTATTAATGTACGTTATAAAAAACCACTTACGTCTTTTAAAATTGTTTCCAACTAATAGAAAATGAACCTTATATTATTGTAAGCCCCATATTCTTTTTTTTCTTCTTTATTAATAAAAAGTATTTATTGAAAACAAAAAGACCTCAGTCCACAGTGGCCATGAGAAAGCCAGCTCCTCAAACAAAAAGGATCTATAATCTCAAAATCCAACTAAATTTAATCCTATAGTCTTGAGTAGAGATGACGATTTTAAATTCCGATTTCAAACAAGATAGTTAGGTTGTATGCCACGAGTTCAGCCCGTGGCTCGATTTGTGCCCCCAACAAAAAACCATTGCATTTGAAGCCACGTTTCTTAAATATATGAAATGCTATATTGACTAAAATAATACTCAGCCGCCGATCCCCGCTCACTTTTCTTTTACATCTGCAACATCTCACCTTCTCTCTCTTCTTTGCGCCCAAACTTTCTAACCGATCTACCACATTTGCCTTCCAAACAATGCCTATCTGCACCCAGACGCCACTTCAACGTGACACCACCCCCTCGCTGCAACCCCGACACCATTGGTAAGGCCTCTGTACTCCCCAGCGATGGAGCTTGTAGCGCCACGGTCGTAGTCGATTTTCTTTGTGATTTCGCTGTCGATCTAAGCTTCTCCATCGCAAGATTTGAGACCCTGCAACAGAAATCATGCAGCAACATCAACGAGTTGGAAATCTCGACACCGGAGTGAAAAAACCTTAGATGTCCAAGCGAGGAAGATCTCTCCAAAGCAGTTTAGATTATGATCTCTTTAGTTGAGCTTTTTAAGTTCTTTACATTTCCTTAATATGTGTTATGTTTGGATTTTATAATTCATGTGTAGTTTTGATGGGTTTTGTGTATTTTTTTTTTTGTCTTTTTTAGTTTTTTCTTTCTTTAAATTGGCTATTGCCTCTAATGGCGGTTTTCGGCAGATTCGAGCTGTGCCTGTTTGTAACTCCGTGGTTACTGCTCAGTAACTCAACAGTTACGGGTCGGTAACTAGTATCTCGACGGAGACAAGCCCGGATACTATCTGATAACAAACGTATCATGATTGGTATTTTAGGAGTTATTTTGTTATTCTAATTATAGTACGATGATGTGGCTGTAGCAGCAAAAATCAATCGGAACATTAGATTGTAGCGATCCTGTAAAGAGCACATTTTAGATGGGTTAAAGTTTTAACCCATAATGGGTTGCGTGCCGTGGACGAATTCAAAGGTTCTAGACTCTATTTTTATTTTAAAATCTTATATAAGTGCAATAATTATTTATTTAATCATAAAAAGTAACTAATCGCATAAATAAAGTACTCTAACTGCCTCAAATCAACGATATGAAAGCCCGGCTCATCCCTAGTCTTGGGACAATAAAGCAGCAACATATTTCAATTAAAATTCTCAGTGAGAGGCTTACATGTCTACGTGCTCAACATCAATGTTGTCCTTTAATATTTTAGAGCAAATAAGTACATAATATGCCCAATCGCTGTACAAAAAGAAGAACATTATTTTATTTTTTTAAAAAAAGCAATTTTGGGATATTTGGTTTACTGCATTAGTCCAATTTGACTCAGTAGCCATCATACTCTGAATTCTGTTTTTTCCCTTGCAAAATACCACACTCTGGCCAGGATTTGATGCCAGGTCCCCAACCCTTAACCCCTCTCTTAGCCACTGGCTTGATTCCAGTGATACGGTTTAACTTGTGTTTTGTCAGGTATTTAATTCAAAACTAAACTGACAATTCAAACTCAAGTGCCCTTCCTTTCATAACTCAACAACTGACTTCATATCTCAACTATCCTTTATTTTAATATTTCAAATATTAAATAGTAATTTTATTCTTATATATTTATAATTTAAAACTATTATTTTTTAAAACTATTATTTCATATTCACTGTTTAATCAAATAACTTTGTTTACTTATTTGATATTTATTTTTAATTAAATAATTTTTCATGTTTCACTGTTGTCAACACCCACCTGAATACAACTTATGTTCAAATTTTTCTCCAAATTAATACCTTAACTATGCATAAAATGTCAATTGAGTAGCCATTTAAAGGACATTGTTTCCATTTTTTTCCTTTACAGAAATACTTAGGTTACTCTTTTGTCATTCACCTTTTCACTTTTTAGATTCTTTTTACCATATATCATCGCATTTTTCAATAAAAATAAAGCATAATTATGAACCATTATTTTTCATTTTATTACAACTTTGCCACCCCATACTTCCATTGCTAAAGAGGTTTATTTTGAAATTTATTACCAGATTACTTTTAAAGTAGGAGAAAAGTATTTTTCAAAAGAAACATATACACACACATACACATGAATAACGTTATATGTAGCGATTATTTCTAATTGATATATGGTTTTTTGTGGATAAACATTGTAAATGACCGTTGCCGAAAACGCTTTATTTGCATACATAAACTAAAGAACTCGTATTTGCTTAGCTCATATGTATAGTTTTGGTTGCAAGTCATATGTATATATTTTGCTCGAAAACAGTTATTTATATGTTACAAAACGAAATGATAAAAAAATCATATTTATAGATTATCTGAAAAAAACGTAATAATAAATTGCTAAAAAGAAAGTAGAGCATACCTTCATTGTTTTTTTGCTTTTTAGAAATAACAAGGTTACATATCAAACAGTGAGGATGTATTTGTAATAACAGCTAAAAAACATGGTGTTTGATTTAAAAAAATTTAATTCCAACACACTTCGATCTATAAAACCAAAAAATAAAAAAATAAAAAAAAAAACCGAACCATTGACGCCCGTCAGATTAACTTCTACGCTAACCCATTCTCTCACCTGTGAATTGGGCCCCGCTTAATTACTTCTCTGTCTCACTCTACAATCCACAAGACTCAACTTTTTACTTTTTATTATTTTTCCTTTTTCTTATCCCAAAAATAAAAGAAAATTTTTTAATTTAAATCTCCTTCTGCCCACTTCCCCAAATCAATCGAAAAATTTGCTCACCCTTCTAATAATGTCCGAGCAAGAGAGCGCCACAATCACACCCCCATCGT
>CAMOHE010043144.1:1558-23557 GCA_946598075.1 Artocarpus hirsutus
TTTTTTTTTTTAATTTTGAGATTTGAAAGCAAACTTATGAACGAATTACTCAGCGTTGGATTGAGAGATGATATTTTACTCATCCTGGATTTTGTTTTTTCCAGTCTTGGAATGTTATTTGGAAAAATAAATCCATGCATAGATTCTTCTCCTTGTCTTTCTCATTTTAAATATAAAAAAAAAAGAATTTAAAACCTTAAATTTGTAAACATAGCAGTGAAAATTAAGAAGATAGATTACCGCACTACAACAAACTGTAGGTTTAGTTTCAAATTTTTTAGCTACAAACGTAATTTTATAGCTAAAAAATAATCTTTTGTCACAAAATAAAATTTGTAACTACATACTTATTATTAGTTACAAATTATAATTTGTAACTAAAACTTTGCAACTAAATCACTAAAAATTAGAATTTTGAAATAACATTAAAAAATGTAGCTATAAAAGTTATTAGGTGTTTGATAGGGTGATTAAAACTGTTAGTTAAAGTAATTTTTACTGTAATATTAAAAGCTTTATACTGTAATAATTTTTTATTATTAGTATAATATATAAAAGTTTTACACTGTTATTGTCAAACATTCTTTTAAGTTTTGTAACTAAATTGAAAGATTAGTGAGATACAAAATTATAATAAAAATATTTAGAGTTAATTTGTTTTGTAGTTTAAATTACTGTTTAAATTATTTTACTGTAGTATTTTTTTTATAAAAATTTAAATTTTTACGTAAATTATTTATTTAAATTTACGAACCAAAGAGACCTTAGTGTTATTGCCGCAAAAGTTGTGACCGGTACTATTCAATGACTCTACCGCTTCATTACTTACCTATAAAAGTTTTCCTTTTTTTTTGTCCTTTTTTTTTTCTGTAGTGTCAATCTCTCTCTCTCTCCTCCATATTGGAGCATCAATCTCCTTCTACTTTTTCCCTCACCGATTACTGCCTCCATCTCTGACGCCGACCTACTCCGTCACTTCCTCGATCTCCGTCGCTGGTCACTTTCTCCATCTACTTCGATCGACTCCGTCGCCAGTTACTTCCTTCATCTCCAGTGCTGACCTACTCCGTCATTGCTGCGTCTCCAGTCACTTCCTCCGTCTCTGTCACCGATCACTTCCTCCATCTCCGTCACCGACCTACTCCATATCGGTAAAATCCACTTTCTCTATCTGATTGATGAATTCGAACTTCCAATTATCACTTTTTCTGGTTTTCTCTTGCATTCTTGTCCTCACTGACTAGTCCGTCATCAGTTTTCAGGAAATCTTTGACTTTTTGGTGATCAATCACTAAGTTTCAGTTATCAGATTCTTCGTTAGTATCTCGGAGTTAAATTTTACACTTAGGTATTGAAATTGGAATTGATTCTTGGCACAGTCTGGATTTGATTGTTGCTTCTCTAATTGTTTGGACTGATTTTTGTTTTGCGTTTTCTTGAATTTAAGCCTTAATCAGTGTTTTTCTGATATTGATAAATACCTCTAACTCTGTATTTTGTTTTAATACTAACTAGCCCTGAAATTAAAAGTTGACATGCTCCAATGAATTAAACTTCTTTTGATCATCATTACTAGCCGTAAGATTTGTCTAAATTTTTGCTTATTTTTCCTAAAATATTGCAGTTTTTTGGTTGGAGGAGCACAGTGAGAAGAGTTATTCTCTTTGGAGTTAGATATCTTCTTTGTTGAATTTTAAGCTTGTAATATCAGTGGCGAGTTCAGCTACTTTGTTTTAGTTTCTGAATTTTCTGTTTATGTTTTCAGTTTTTTGTTTTCCTTTGTTTATGGTTTATGTTTAATGGAATAAAGGTTTGTTGAATTTGTGTGATTTTAACTTAAATGCCAGGGTATATTGATAAATGGGCAATTTTTGGGCCCTCAGATAGAATCAGTGACCAATGATAACTTTGTTATCAGTGTTTAGAATAGCTTGAAATCTAAAGCTCAAGTTTTTTTTTTTTTTTTGGGTAATAGCTTTGGATTTTGCAAATAGCTTGTTTAACATACCATCCCCCTTCTTGTAACAACTTACTATCCTAATTTAACCTCAGTTATGAATTCTTGTTCTTTTATTAATTTTAAGGTACAGATATTGAATTTGGTCTCCATTCTTACTGAACATGTCAATGACGTCCTTCCATTTGCAAAGAAGTTGGTGCCATTTTGCCAGATGGTAATTTGTTTTCTGATCATTCTTCTAGCACATAGCCACTGTGCATATGCAATGCAAGCCCTGACACACACCTAGATATCTTTAGAACATACTCTTTTATTTATTTATTTCCTTTTGAACTGCTGTGTTTTTTATATATCAAACCAATAGATACACCAGACATGATATTGTAACTTCAACTTGATTATATATGAACATCCAAGTTTAGTTATATTTGTTTTCTTTCATTGATCGGGTTTTGTTAAGTTTTGAAAAGTCAGTCCCATCATTTTGCTAGGTTGCATAGTTTGTTTTTCCAAGAATCACTGGTTTTTTTTTAATGAAGTAATTCACCATTTCTTCTTTTCTAAATTAACTTCTAAATATAACTTGGTTTTCCCTGTGTCGTGGCATGTGATGGCATTGCTCCAACAGAAACTAAAAACACACTACAAGTCAAGATTAACGTCAAGGATATTAGATGCCAATGCCTATTGTAAACTGAGGAGGACGAGTACTAGTTGGAGGACAAGGAGGGAAAGTATTTGTCAGGCAGCAACTCAAAGACCAATATTATCACCACACTCACATCCATCACAATATCTATAACTCAAAGACCAATATTATCACCAGAAAAAAATATTACTTTTTAGATAGTAACTTCCATTTCATGACAAAACATTAAATTCCCATCTACATTTTGTTTTCGTGTTCAAGATAACTGATTTGTATATATCTAAAACATAGTTTGTTTTTGTTGCATATTCCCAAGAGTCGCACCAAAGAAAACTCAATTTGTCTCAGCCAACTTCAACCGCCAAGTCTAGAGCAAGGTCTGCAAATATTTTACAAATCACATAAAAATATCATTAATTGGTTAAAAAGTTAAACCTACCATGAAGAAACATAATTATTCCTTATAGAATGAGTTTAATAAATCCTTCAAAATCTTATAGCTGGTGCAAGAGATAAATATTTCTTTCTTATTGCAGCTTGTGAAACTCAAGGAGATGCAGCTTGTCCCGATTAACATCACCCTTCAAGTTTAGGAGAATGTACATAATAAAGGATAAAAAAGGTCTAATGTTTGTTATTGAACAACAGCATGTCTTATTAACTTTCACAAGTCAAGTCTAAAAATGCACTAACTAATACTGGCTGTCATTCTTTTATTGTAGGACCAATCATGTCTAAGAAGGGGTACGGAAAGACCAGAAATCTTGAATTGACGAAGAGAAAACATCGAAAGGAAGAATTGGAGGTTCACATTCCAAAACATATAATGCAAGTTGCAGGCAAACGTTCACACCTTTTTACGACAGAGATGGAAGTTGTTGTCCAACAAAATGCACCACTTAATGTGGAAAAATGGTCTGATATAAGTGAACAAGAGAAGGAGAGAATGGTTGCTCAGCTAAAAGTAGATTATTTGCAACTCCTTAATATGATTTGACTTTATTTTTAATATCTCATCAATAGAATATGAAATTTTAAATGTCGTAATAACACTAAGAAAGAGCCATGTGAAAATTATAATTATTGGATTCAATTGTTTTAGAAGTCAAAGTGACTTACAGACAAGAAAGTTTGTGAAGAACAAATCAATGAAGTTGTTAGCTCAAAAATGAAGCGACTTTTATAGGAGTTACCGATACAGGTTTCACAAATGCTTTCTTCAATGTGCATCCTTGGAAGAAGCAATTGCATGTCGACCTCATGATGTAAAAGAGGGTGACTGGGACCACCTCCTTGAATTGTTTACTTCACCCAAATTTAAGGTTTGTTTCTGATTTCAACTTCTTTTTAGCCTTTGTTTGTTCCTTTTTTATTTCTTATTCTGGTATTTAATATTGTTGATCGATACATTATGATTCATAAGCTCATTAGTTTTCATTTTTCTCTTTAAACATCTTGGAAAAGTAGTGAGATAAACAATAACAAGAGAGGACAAATCATTGTTCAAGAACTAAATCACTCTCTCGGATTAGATATGAGCTGTAACATTTGTTTAAAGTCGTTGCAATATGCTATATTAATGCGAATAATATAATCCTATTATGTTTTGATTGCTAAATTATAGAGCAATGGAGATAAAGAGAAGGAACAGGTTGCCTCGAGCTTTGATATGACTCATTATAGCAATTTGAAGAAAAAGGTTTGATGAGAAGTCAAAAGACGTTAATGTAAGTAAAAATAATTTATGGAATGTTAAGTTATGTTCGGTAATAAATAGCTGTTGTTTTTTTTTTTTGGTTAATATTTCTGCTGTGTATACGTAAGACTTTTATATGGTCAAAGCTGCTTGATTCTTAATTAAAAAAAAAAAAAAAAGAAGAAGAAGAAGAGGAAAAAGAAGAATTGATTGGCATTAAATGAAATTTTTTATTGTGTTTTACCTCCAAAATCAGGATATGTATGTGGCTTAGGAGCTGGTTCAAAGCGTAGCGCATACAAGTCAAAGAAACTCGATGAGCAACTGAAGAAGCTGAGTGGAGAGCAGAAGCCGCTGAGAAGAAAAACGACAAGCTGTTGGAGAGAATTCATCTGCTAGAGAACAAACAAGCCTCACTTGAGACATCTTACATGGCACACATGAAAATTGAGCTACAATTTGAGCTTGTTGCCATGCGACGAGACGTGAAAGGGGGAGTCTATTCCTTCACAGATACTTTTGGTATTTCTTTAATACATAACTCTCTTTTTACTGTCTTTAATACATAACTCTCTTTTTACTAAAAACCAATAATATGATTTGCCTTTATTTTTCTACTAAATTAAACATTACTCTTTTTTTTAATTTTATTGTATGTATGTTTATGACTTTAGAGGAACTACATTGAGCAAGATACCATTGAACAGATGAAGAAGTAACAAGTACTTGGACTTTTCCAGAGAGTATGAAGTGTTACCGTAAGTGTTAATCCCTTTCTTTTCAATATCTACTCGTGTGTAACTTGGTTTCAAGTCAATTCTAGCGGGCGGTATGTTCTTAATCTCACTTCTTGTGTAAGTTGTAATCCTCAATTGCAACCATCCGTATTGCTCGTATATAAATCAATGTCTTGTTCAAGGTGTTTGCATTCATAAAGGTTGTGCATATGCATATGTGTTATCTTTGGGGGAAGATATATAGTGAGAAATTAATGGTCCCTTGGAACCATGGAAAGTCACATATATTGACTATGTGAGGAGGATGAATTTAGAAAGTCAAGCATTATAGATTTTGGTCTAAAAGGGGAAGTTTTAGGATGACAATTCTACCAAATGGTGACGGGTATAGAAATTGTGGATCTAGGAGTACTTTTGGGGTTGACTTGATAGGAGACATTAATGTCAAAGTTTGAAAACTATTCTTAAATAGTATATTTACAGGCTTTAGGGAACCAGTCATCATTCCCATCAAAAAGTCATCATTCCTATCAGAAAGGTTGTTATTGGAGAGTATGGGGAGTTTGGGGAAGATTTTTATGACAAGAATTTCATTGGCTGTTATTGGTTGGCTGTTTCAAAGTCAAGTTTATATATCGGAAACTTTTTATCTCTGTTAATTAATGTCTTGTTAAAACCCATCTTATTCGGATATTTGGATACGTGCTTATATAAAAAAGTTTTTTAGCGTTAGTTTTGACAGGATCATGTAGGAATTGAGAAGTCAGTAAATATTGCTTTAGTTATGTTTTTAGTAGAATTAGTTTCAAGTCGATTCTAAAGAACAATTTTTCTCTCAACCATGAAATTTCCTTTGTTAGTATTAGATTGAAGACTAACTGCTCAGCTTTATGCACATCAATTTGAGATATTTGACTTGTCTCTTTGCAGTACATCACAGATGGGCAAAACATATTCACTTAATGGTTTGCTATGACATTATTGACTGAGTGGATTGATTAGTTTTCAATTGATTGTGTAGGTTTCAATTTGCAACTTGTAAGAAGTCATTTATGTACTTGCAATTGTGTATAGTGGGATTTGCTATAACAATGCTTCATTTGAATATTTGACTTGCTGTATGTAATTTTTTTTTTTAAAGAAAAATGCTATTTAGCTACAAAATTATCATTTGGTAACTAAAATAATTAATTAGTGATAAAATGTTTGATTTTGTAGTTAAAAGATTTTTAACTACAAACTTGTCGAAATAGCTGCAACATTAAAAGTATTTAGCAACAAAATGATTTGTCGTTAAAAGTATTATTTTTAGCTACAAAAGTATTTTGTCGCTAAAGGTATTATTTTTAGCCACAAAAATACTTTTGTAGCTAAAAGTATTACATTTAGCTACAAAAGCAAAAAGTTTGTAGCTAAATACTTTTAGTGACGATGATGTCGCCGTAGCCTAACTACAAACCAAAATTTTATAGCTAATTATTTTAGCTACAAAATTTTAATTAGCTACAAAATTTTGGCATTTTGTTACAAAAATGGTTTGTTGCTAATTTCAAGTTTTTTTGTTGTGATACATTGACATGTAAACGATACAACATGGATATTACGAGAATCACATTAAAGTCTCGGATACATCAATTATCAGAAGAAAAGAAAGGAAATTAAACTCGAAAATCACACAAATATAACACACCCTCCATAAAACCCAAAAAAAAAAAAAAACTTTTGATAAACGGTTTGTCTGACATTCTTTCTTGGTGGGTGCAGATGAAGAGAGCACAGATCATGCGACGGTAAGCAGAAATGCGAGAAGAAGAATGCTAGTAGACACATGCGGCATGGTATAAAATGGACTGAAAATTTTTAATGAGTCAAATATGTTCTGACAATCTACTGTCACAGCAAATCCTGCAGCAGCACTACTTGCGATCATGTACGACATAACCAGTTCATACATAAGATTTATATATTTATGTTCAGTGTTTTGAAATTTGACTCTAGTTTTGTTTTCTAGGTCTTGACTAAGGTATTTCTGTCAAAATAAAACAAAAGTTTAGACTTATGATTATGGCGCCTTCACTTGCGTGTTTGTGTTCTTGTTGGTTAGTTATTAAAGGAGAAGCTCGTGTTGGATTCAGATGGGAAATTGTTTGTTTAGGATGTTGGCCTACAAGAGGCCGAAAATCGACTGATTGCAACAGGTAAATTTGGACGAAATGATAAGATTTTTTTTTTTTTATTCGGAGTTTAGAATCTAGAGATTCTTGGCACAGAAGAGGATGTGGAGAAGTAATTTATAAGGTGTTTTGGGGAGTAGTTTTGGGTTTGAGAATTGTAACATATGAGAGCTTTAAACTGTAGCATCTGTAGCATATGGAAATTTTACACAGTTTATAATTCGAAATTGGCTTGAACTACTCTTTCAAACACCTATTAAGAAAGTCAATTATTGTTTTATCCTCATAGAAGTTGTCACATGAGCGCACATGTTGTTTTTCCTATTTGCTTTTGACAGGAAATGAAACAGAAGGGGCAAGAGTATAGGAAGTCAAAGTTTGAAATAGTATATAGTACTGAGAAGTGGGAACGATCGCAAAATTCAGAAAGAGCACTAGTATGACTTATTCTAGCTAGAAAGTGCCAACTTAGTGAGACATTTTTCTTTTCATTACCATCCATTTAAAAGGAAAAAACAACAACTTGCTAATAAGAGGTGTGTGTGTGTGTGTGTGTGTGTGTGTGTGTGTGTGTGTGTGTGTATGTCATGCATAAATCCGTCAAGTATTTGTGTATGCCCTTTCACCATAAAAATCAAATAGAAGGTTTCCCTCTGAGCTGCTTATGACCTTGTACATTAAGAATGCAAGCTGAAAGATGGTGTATAAATGCAGCAGACGATCGTCGCAGCCATGTATCTGCATTTTTTAGAATTCAAAAGCAAATATGTGTTTCTGCATTTTTGTAACTCACGTAGCAACATAAAGGAAAAATCATTTATCAAAAAAGATTTATGAAAAAATTATATTATAAAGCGCAAATCACATATAACTATTACGGATATGGCAATTTGGTCGCTGACATTTTCTGCTCTTATGTTCTAGTGGTTCTCGTTCTCTTTATAACGTAGTTTTCTTTATATAGATAGTGCACTCTTTTTCTTTTATTCTAATCCCCTCGTTTTTTTGACTGTATATATATTTTTTCAATAATCTCTAGATATTTAATATAGGATATATTTTTTTTTTCTTTTTAACTGATACATATGAAGAAATATGTTCTATACTATACCTATGTCTATTAAAATATTTAATATAGGATTTTTTTTTTCTTTTTAACTGATACATATGAAGAAATATGTTCTATACTATACCTATGTCTATTAAAATATTTTAACAGACAAGATATTTTTGATGTCTAGATATTGTCACGACCCAAAACTAGAGATAGTGATTTAATTGAAAGAAACATTTTTTAAAGATATGGAATGTCAAAATACTTGGAAACCGTAGTAGGGCTCGTAAAATTTATAAAATTCATTCAGATATGCTCCAGAGACTTTAATATTAAATTCAAAGAAATTAATACATATAGAAAATTTAAAATGAAAATATGCAAAATTGAGGTAAATGTTATCAAATAAGTGAAAAATACAGGAACACAGTTTTCATCAAAATAAATAAAAATAAAAAAATAAATTCAAATAACAATTTAAACAAGGTATATAAATAACCATTTATCTGCTGGGAGTGCTTATTTCATGTATCATCCATGCACCAAGAAAATTAAAAGGAGAATATCGATCGTGCAGCGAGGAGTGTCAGGACCTTCTCGAACGTCAGGAATAAATTCGACTAGGGAAAAACAAGGGGGGGTGACCACACAGTGCCCAGTAGGAAACTTATTACTCGTCTCTCAGTTTTTCTTTCTATTAGTATATTAACAATAAAATCCTAATAAAGTTATTAAAATAAATTCTCAAATTAATTTAAGAAAAATTTCTTAGGTTTACAATTCCTCAAACCAATCGATAACTCAAAAATTTATAGCCATCACTCCAAATTCTCCCACAAACATCCCGGGTTGTTAGTGAAATAAAGGAAAGAAAGAAAGATTATAATAAGTTCTGTTAGGCCCCAAATGAGCACTTTGTGTCCATTGTGCTCCAAAGAGCACCCCATAAGATAGGCCACAAGCATTGATAGTATCAAAAATATCTATATCCGTGGTGTCCAACAAATGAGCACCCCATGGGATATCGCTTGGAGAAACACATTAAATGGCCATACGAATTATCCGATGACACTGCATATGGTCTCAACATACATTAGATTTAGTTATGACCCATCTAACTATTAAAATCCCATCTTAAATCATTCTACCTACGTTTGTTAGTTTTGACGAAATTTCGACATCATAACAGCTTATTTTTCTTAAAATCAATATTTCAAACCTGCAAGAAAACAATTCACATTTATGTTGTGGTGTGCTAAAACTTCAAGACGCACCACCCAAAGTATTTTTTTATTATATCATATAACAAGATTACACCCAACATCATTCGCCATTTTATCCATATCAATCATGTCATAAAAGCTCTAATTTCAAGGCCAAGCTCAACATTCTTAATTCCAATTAGTCTTAAACATATAGGTATTCAACACGCATATAAAAACTAAGATCTAGATCAAAATGTATTTAAAACCAATTCAATAACAAATTTTGGATTATAATAGTAATAATAACAACAACAATAATAATAATGTATAATAATATCAAAGACAATAATAACGACAACAACAAAACATAAATAACCTTAACAATAATGATGATAACAATGATAATGACAATAATGATGATGATGATAACAACGATAATGACAATAACAATAACAATAATATTAACAGCAACAATAATGATGATGATGATATCATCAACATATCATTAACAAAATCAACAACATTGACACTAACAAAAACAGCAACAATAACAATGACAGCAACAATGATAGCTTATAGTCCAATAAACTATATATATATATATATATATATATATATATTAAGATCTATATCATTTAAATTCCTAATTTATTTGCTAATTAAATGAAGTATCACGAGAAAGGAGTAATAAAGTTCCTACCGGCTCAATCGATGACATTTGGCAATGAAAAGATTTGAAACGCAGTCGCCGTTGAAACTTTGAATCGTCAAACTTGACCTTTGGAATTTCATCTCACAAATCCAACACCATGAATGCATCCAAAACAATGGAAACAGGCTAGAATGACATCTTCTTTAATTTGGTGGTCGGGGTCAAGCGTTGATTCAGAGTTGTCCGGCGTTGACCAAGGATGACTGGCAAGGCAACGGTGGAAAGTGGTACCAAAATAAAGCTCTCGATGCGAGGATCACCATTCTGAAGTTGATTTTCCAAAACAAGACTTAGTTCACCAGAAAACGGCACAAATCTGTCAAGGAAGGGCAATGGGGCCTGGATTTTTTTGGCGACGATCTAGCGAAAAATGGACAGATTTTATTCTCCTTGAAGAGAGGAACATAAAGTGCAAATGGGCTGGCAATACAAGGCCGGATGGTGTCAGAATCATATGGAGAAGTTTGAAACTTCAACTTCCCATAGCTTTCCACTACAGCTGGCAGCGAGTGGTGGGGTAGCGGGCTAGCGGATGGGTCTCCAAGCAGTGGCGCTCACGGTGCGATGAAGTGTGTAGGCAGCAGCAACCTGGGGTGGATGGGCGGAGGAGGGCAGTGGCACACGGTGGAGAAAGAAGAGAGAAGGAAAAGAAAGAAGAAAGGAAAACAAAAAAGGAAAAGTAAAAAGAAAAAAAGAAAAGAAAGAGAGTTAGGGGTATTCACGTGGGAGAAGAAGGAAAGAAAAGGAAACAAGAAAAAGAAAAAGAAAAAAGAAAAGTTAGGGGCAGTGCTTGATGTGGGAGCCTTAGGGGGGTCATGGGTGACTCTGATTTAATTAGATCTTGTTCTTTTTTTGTTTTGAACTAAGAAGGATTCTTTTTTAAAAAATAAATTCTTCTACTCCTAAGTTATCAAAAATTTCAAATTTGTCCAAAATTTTTGAATTCTTTTTCAACTAAAACCATGGGTTTTACAGATATAGCTTTTATAATAGGAGTATAGGGCAAATATTTGCTTAAGCTAAGAACAGAATATCAGAAAGTAGTCAAATGTGTTATGCATTACTTGCATAGAACAAAAGGCTTCGTACTCACCTATCGGAGATCAGACAGTTTGGAGATCATCGAGTATTTTGATTCCAATTATGCTAGATGTCAAGACAATAAGCATTCTATGTTGAACTATGTTTATATTCTGGCTAGAGGAGCTATTTCTTGGAACATTGCTAAGTAGACACTCATAGCTTCTTCAACCATGCTTGCAAAGTTCATAGCCTGTGTTATAAGGCATCAAATCATGAGACATAGCTGCAAAACTTTGTTACTAAGCTGCGTGTAGTGGGTGGCATCAAAAGACCATTAAAGATATACTATAACAATAAATCGACAGTTCTATTTTTCAACAACAACAAAAGCCTTATAAAGTCAAAGCATATTAACATCAAGTTTCTGGTTGTAAATGAGAGAGTTCAGAGTGGTCAGGTTTTCGTAAAACATATAGGGACAAATTTTATGTTTACAGATCCATTAATCAAGGGTTTACCACCAAAGGTCTTTCATGAACACGCTGCTTATATAGGTGTTGATTTATTTAATGATACTTTGGTTTAGTGGGAGTTTACTTTGGATATTCTATATTTACTTAAGCATTTATATGTTTTGATTTTCTATAGAATAAAGTTGAAGCTTTATGGTTTATCTCTAAATTTGTTTATTTTCTATATGCAGTTTTTGCATTGTATTTAAAGATTTCAAATTGATCTAACTAAAAACTGAAATAGGACCAATTGGAAATAGACATGTTTGAGATCACATTATATGTAATTTCCATGCTACTTATCCAAACTTGATCTATGTCATTGAATATGTTGGTATGGTAACCATTGAGGGTTTAGTTACAATTATATATGACGAAAGCCACTTTGATCTCATATTTAATATAGGAGATAGACCAGATTGAAACTAAAATAAAGTCTACAGATAAATAGCATAAAGTTGCACTTCTATTGAACATATAATACAGTTGTTTTAGAAAATTATCTATAGCCTAAGTGGAAGATTATTAGGAAATTTTGTTCCCTTATTTTGTGGGCAACATATTAAATATATCAATTATATTATGGCTCTTTAATTATTATGTGCTATTTGAAAGTGATTTATTTATGAAAAGCCTATATATTACTAACCGGGTATGAGTTTGATGAGTGGATACTCGAAACTTACTCAATTAGGTTTAATAGGATCCTAATAGAAAAGTATATAAAGGCATTATAGGTTATGGTCCCCAAGACATCAAATAATTTTACAATTTCCTCCTCTCCCTATCAAGAAGAGAAATAACCCCTTGAAGAACTGAGATGATTTAATTAAGGAAGACAATAACTTGTTCATCCATCATCATAATAATTCCATAAGAGAACCAATAGCTGCTGCCATAGATATAGGCATTTATTCTTCAATTTAGTTTTTTGATAATCTAATATGATATAATCATAGGACTATGATAATGTTATACTAAGGTTCTACAGAATTATGAATACCTAAAATCAAGAATTTTAACAAGTAAATTGATCAAATGAGACGGTTTTGTTTTTTAATCAAAATATAATCATATATCACGGACCCATATGTTGAAAATTAATCACTCCTATTAGCACCTAAGACATAGCAAAGAGTAAAAGGTTCGTGGGTAATTAGTCAAAAATGGTGGTGTCTTCATTGATCTATTGAAACTTGCAAACAGAGAAAGTTCAAGGGTGAAGAGCCCTCCTCTACACATAGCCTCTCTCCACAAATTATGCACAGACACAACCTTTACATGATCTTCATATGGCATGCGCACACACATATATAATATGTTCCATCCTAAATCTCATGGGCTCATATTTTTTGGGTTTATTGACTTTATAAACTATGCCAAAAAGATTCTTTTGTTCAATAGGTTGACCAAAGTACTTACAAGATAGGAAGTTCATAAGCTTTGAAGTAACCAATAAAACGAGTGTCCATTCCGTTGTGACTTAATATTTAACATACATGCATTAACAAAAATGGTCTATAATATGTTTCAGTTCATGTTAAGAGTAAATTATTATGATTATAAAAGCCAACAAAATATTCCAACATCACATAGAATTGTAGTCCATAAATGTAATACATTATTTTTCACAAATCATGATAGACAATGAACAATGAACTACAATTTCATAGCCAAGAAGGGAAATCCATGTGTCAAGTCAGAGTTGACCACTTGAAACCAAATAAAAAGACCAAAGAGAGAAATTGAAAGCAAGCATGCACACAAGCTTTAAATAAACAAAGAAAGAATTTCAATTCTCTTCTCTTTCCAATAAAATAAAATAAAAATCCTTGGAAGAACTAGCAGTATAGTGTCGAATATTTGTTTTGGTTTTGGGATCCTTTTCTTGCAAGAATACCCACCAGTAGTGCATGAATGTTTTCAAACCGTTAGACTTTATTAAATATGTTTGATCGCTGAAAAATAGACACTTATTGGTAGATTATTTTTCAGTACCTACCGAATAAGTATATTTTGTTTTGATCTCTGGAACTTGAACTGTCTTGGGAATTAGTGCATAAGAAGAAAGCACGGATAATACAGCTGTGCAGACAAATGCAAGCAAAAGGAGGCTAGTTGAAGCATAGGACATGGCATAGAATTTATCTCCCGACTCAATTCCTAACTTATTGAACAACTCCTCCATATCTTTGGTAACTCCAAATCCTAAAGCCGCACCTGTGGCTAATACATATGAGATAATCTGCCCAACGTAACCATTCTAATTATAGTTATATTGCAATCATTGGAAATTTATATAATGGGCAATATTGTTATAATCAAGATAATGTCCGGTATCTAATATTAAGCAATAAATGCCAATTCCTTCTATTGGAGCTTTATCTCGATTCCCCGTGTAAATAAAACTTTCATTTGCTCTTATGGGTTAGATCATAAGGAATCCCTACATCGTATTAGAAATGTGAGTAGTTAAACCTAAAGCAATCCACCAAGTATTATAAGGAACTTTAGTAGAATTTGATTTAAAACAAACTAAAACACAAGGCTTTGCTCTTTTTAGCCTCTTGATTCGCAAGATGAACGTAATGAGGTTTCTGATTCTTCAATCTCGTCTCCTCTTGAACAAGCATACTAATCAATTCATTAATATTCTATTTATCTTTAATTGTGTTATAACTCATTTAGAATGGACCATATTGTTCATGAGGAAGCGAGTTGAGAACGAACTATACTAGAAAGAACTCATCCATAGACATCCCCAAATACTTTAATTTTGCTGCTATATTTATCATTTCAAGGACATGCTCATGCATAGTACAAGAATCATCAAACTTCATGTTGGTTAATTAAGCTATTAACGTACTAGCAAGGGACTTATCAATGGTTTGAGAGTGCACTTCCACAAGTTTCATAAATTTCTTAGCACTTTCAGTCTTCGAAAAAGTAGTTTTAATGTTGTTCGCTACTGTCATTTGCATAAATATTAAGCTTAATCTATTCAACTTTTTTCATAATTTAGGAAAAGTTTTCTCATCTTTATTACTAGCATCAATAATAGTAGTGGGTTCCTTATCTTAAAGTGCTAAATCAAGATCCAAGACACCTAAGTGAAATTGGACTTGTTTGCATTAATCAGATAAATTCAATCCATTAAATAATGGAACAGATGAAGCATACGAATGCAGAGAAACAAGAACAGATACTACAATATGCAAGAAACATTCATGCATTAATGCTTTGAGATGATCACATAATTGATTCAAACTAAGACAATAATTGTGTATCTTAGTTCTCATTTGGGTGATACTAAGACATACAAACTATAAATTATGCTAATTTAAAAATAAAAATTTAATTTGATAATCATAAATATGTCCAATAAAAATGCTTGCTATCTTTGGATAAACAAACAAAAATAATAGGACATATTAATTACCAACTATCATATTCATCAATTATAAAGAAAACCAATCAACCTTTGGGCGATTCCTAAATTCTTTATAATAGATGAAATTCAATGGCTCATGATCTATAAATGTCATCTCAATTATAAGCATCAAAATTCATGAGTTATTGAACTTTTGTTTCTCAACTTGAAAACTTACAAAGCTTTAAAGTTTGGCCATTTTGGTGACTAACAAACTACAATCATGTAATTTCAATTTGGAGATAATATCAGTACTTAATAGGATCATATGTGCATCGCTTAACATTATATGCTGCCATCATTAATTAATTAAATGGGCCAAAACATGTAATCGTAAGAGCATTACATACATATTATATACTATACATGTATGAATTAAAGCCTTTTGTGATCATCTTACAAGGATACAAGATATATACCGTTTACCACACTAATTAACCATATGCAATGTACTCTTTGATGATTGCAGATTGCAGATCATGAATTTTTTTTAAAATAAAGTTAAGCTTTTATTGATCGCCTCATGATAATACATAAATACGGGGGTATATGAGAAGCCTCCTTTTCATATAACCAAAAATTCATATTAACGATCTTTCCTTGATCATAGTCCATGCAAAATCGAATATTATACAGGTCGACAAATAACCGTATATAACAGGGAATTACAACAATGATCACGTATAGCAAAAATAACAAAACCGAAATCTAATAGTCATAATTCAGAATATCCTTTTTGCAGCAAAGAATCATGTTAATTTGCCTTCAAAAGAATCTAGGGTTCATGCATGATATGGAATAAAACTGTGAAAAAGAAAATCATGAGTTTCATGTTGGGGAATTAGGCACCTCCTAATTCTAAGGATTACAAGAACGAATAATTGCAGAAAAAGAAATTACAAAAAAGAAGAAAAGAGAGACCTCAAATTTTTACACAAGTTTGTCTAAATTCGAGATTATGCCATGTTTCTGCCCACTACAGATTCCACTATGATGAAAGAGATTACAGATTACAAGAGAAATTTATCACACACTCTCAAATAGTATTTTCCAAATCTCTCTTCTACCTAGCACTCTTTGTGAGAATTTTTCTCTTAACAATGGAGCTCTCATAAAAATATGCCTCATACAAAATAATGTCATTCTCTCACACACAAATTTAAGTCTCCTCTCACAACCCTAGCCACCTTATGTCTATTTATACTCCAAAGAAGAGAAAAATAGTAACTAATAAGAAACCTTAGTAGTTTTCTATTTTTGGGGCGTTTGAATTCGACTCTGACTCAAAATTTCACAAGAAACCAGACTCTGGGTGCCACAGCACTTGAAATTGGAGCCACGACGCTGGTTTGCACTCGGGCGGGCGCCGCGGCCCTCATTTTGGGCACCTTAGCGCCAAGCCACTGCCCCTTCCTCTTTTTTTTTTTTTTTCTCTTCTTTCTCCTTTGCTAGGTTGATTTGGCTCCACATTGCAACAATCTCCCACTTGGAGGCAAATCAATCACCATGTCTCCACTGCAGCGGTAACAACTTCTCACACTTCATGGGGAAGTCTGACTGAAGCTGCGCACAACTTCAGTTTCTCGATTTTGTTAAAGTCGATGCCCTCTTTCTGTTGAAAGCCTTTTACCACCAGCCTTGCTTTGTACCATTTACTGCCATCACTTTCATCTTTAATCTGATATACCCGCTTGTTGTGCAAGGCCTTTTTGCCTTTTGGTAACTCTGGCAGTTGCCATGTCTGATTGAACATTAAGGAATCCATCTCATCCCTTATGGCTAACTCCCACTTGACCGAATCTTTAGCCTCCACGGCTTCATCATAGCTCTTTGGCTCACCTCTGCCGGTCAACAAAATGTAATACAAAGAAGTGGAGTATCTTTACGATGGTCTGATAGTCCTGCTACACCTCCTGATTGGAGTGACAGGAGTACTCTAGTTTCCCTCTAGAGCTATGTTCTCTTAATCTTCAACCTCTGATTTTTCCACTTCCATTTTAGGAAGATCCTTCAATGGAATCAACTCAAGCTTCTTGTCTTCAGAACCTGAACCTCTAGAGCCAGTGTTGTCTTTGTCCTTGTGCAGAACACCTTCATTGAAGATTACATCCGTGCTCCTAATAATCTTTCGATTTTGGTCATCCTAGAAACGATAACCAAACTCAAGTCCACCATAGCCAACTAGAAAATACTTCTTCAACTTTGCATCAAGTTTACTTATAGCAGCAAGATCAATATGAATATAGGAAACACAACCAAATACTTTCAAGTAAGAGAGGTCAACCTTTTTGTCGCTCCATACTTCTTTTGGTAGCTTGAACTTTAATGGTGTGGATGGCTTCTGTTTATCAGATGAGCTGTTGTGTTAATTGCCTCAACCCAAAATGACTTTGGCAGCCCCGAATGCAACCTCATACTTCTAGCATGCTTGTTTAGAGTTCTATTCATCCTCTCAGCTACCCCGTTCTGTTGTGGTTTCCCTGGAATGGTTTTCTTTATCTTTATTCCATTCTCAGCATAGTAACACCTAAAGTCATCATATAAGTACTCTCAGCCATTGTCAGACTACAAGCACTTCACCTTTAAATCTATCTCGTTCTCACCATGGCTCTCTATCTCTTGAAAGCATCAAAGGCATCAGATTTGTTTTTTAGAAAGTAAACCCATACCTTCCTACTTGAGTCATCTATAAATTTCACATAGTAATTTGGCCACCAAGGGAAGTCACCATCGCAAGCCCCCACACATCAGTGTGAACTAGCTCCAATTTCCTGGACTTAGGCTCTCTACCTGTTGTTAAGAAACTAGCTCTCTTCTGTTTGCCAATGATGCAGGCTTCGCACAAACTGTGATTAATAGTTTTCAATCCTGGCAGTTTTCCTTTGTAGTAAAGCACCTTTATTCCCTTCTCACTCATGTGAACGAGCCTACAGTGCCATAGCTCAGTGTTGGCAGCAGAGTCACTAACTGCTATTGTATTTCTGCAACTAGAGTTCATGTAGAGAGTTTGAGTCTTACGTCCCCAAGCAACAACCATCACTCCCTTAGTAACTTTCCAACCTTCACAACTCAAGGTCACTTTATGTCCTTTGTCATCTAGTTACCCTACCGAAATCAAATTGCGCATCAATTTAGGTACGTGTCTCACCTTTTGAATCTTTCATACAGACCTATTAGGCATTTTGAAACTGACATCTCTAATGCCAACAATGTCCGAAGGTTCACCATCTGTGAGGTAAACCTTACCATGATTTCCAGCAACATAATTCTCCAAAACATGACGGTGTGAAGTAGTGTAGAATGATGCTCCTGAATCTATCACCCACGAATTAAAAGAATTGTCAACAAACAAAATTAAGGCATCCTGTGTCTCTTCTGTGGTGGCGTTAGCAGCGTCATTATTCTTATCTTTATTCTTCTTTGGAGCCTTGCAATTCTTTTTCATACCACAATTCCAACACTCCATACCCCTACCATTCCTCGACTTGCTTCTCCTATTCCTCGACTTGCCTCTCCTGCTATTATCCTTGTTGGAATGTCTCTCAAGTTTCTTGCCCCTATTATCAATATTAAGGGCTGCATTCGATGTAGAGGCTTCACCTGAATCCTTCCTGCAAACTTCTTCCGCCAAAATAGAGTTTCTGACATCAACAAACTTCAGTTTTTCATTTCCAATTGAATTGGTAATGGCCACCCTCATAGGTTCCCAACTATTTAGTAACAAGGCCAAGAGGATTAGGGCGTTAATCTTATCATCAAAAACGGGAAAATGCCTGAAGGAGCCTCGGTGCTAGAGCATATGAATAATTTCAACACCGTCCTTCCTGTGAACTTCTTCCGCCAAAATAGAGTTTCTGACATCAACAAACTTCAGTTTTTCATTTCCAATTGAATTGGTAATGGCCACCCTCATAGGTTCCCAACTATTTAGTAACAAGGCCAAGAGGATTAGGGCGTTAATCTTATCATCAAAAACGGGAAAATGCCTGAAGGAGCCTCGGTGCTAGAGCATCTGAATAATTTCAACACTGTCCTAAACCAATTGGTCTCAGTAGAGATTGCAGTCTTTTCTTAGAATTTCAACGTATTCCCCTATTTCAACGGCATACATTGCAGTCTTTTCTTAGAATTATGATTTTCGTTCATATCTATGTTTTGAGAAACATAGCAGTTTCCCATTTTTGGGGCGTTTGAATTCAACTCTGACTCAAAATTTCACAAAAAAACCAAATTTCGGGTGCCACGGCTCTAGTTTGCACTTGGGCGGGCACCGCGGCCCTCATTTTGGGCCCTATGGCGCTAAGCCATTGCCCCCTTCCTCTTTTTTTTCTCTCTTCTTTCTCCTTTGCTAGGTTGATTTGGCTCCACATTGCAACATTTCAAAACTTAATTGCTCTGATGCCACATGTAAGAACTTTAATATCTGTAATTTCTAAAAATCTTAGAACTTAATAATTTTCACAGAAGAAAATTTAGAGCGTACTTTGATTCATATCTTTAATTTGCAGAGAACCCTTTGAACAGAAAGTTTGTTCGAGAAGAAGAACCCAGTTTCTCTCTCTAAACCCACAGTTATTACTTTTAACGTATTTTCCTAATGGAGAGAAGAAATACAATTGATTGGGTAGAAAGAGGACTAGACTCTTATTTATAAACCCCCAATAAGTGCCTTTCCATCAAAGCACACATCCTTTCATATGTTGACACATCCTTTAATAAGAGTTGTAACCTCTCATAGCCAATAGGATTTTAATATTTAAATAATTATTAAACTAAATAAAGAAATGATAAATCTGATAAATTTTATAAGCCTTTAATTAATTATGTGGGCCATAATTCTAACAATTAATAATCAGATATACACTAAAAATGATACTACATAAATATTAACTATTGAATATTTATGTTTATATCCATAACAATATACTAGCCTTTATCATGTCAAATCAATTGATTATCTTTTATCAAGTCAACATGATTAATATTTTTTTAGCAATTAACATTGAATGATTAGACTTATCGTAGAACATAAGATAAATATTTGTTGCCATAGTTACATAGTACATTAAAAGAAAAGTAGTTATCATTTGCAAGTTAGGTCAAGTTCATGTGCAACTACTACTATGGAAAACAAAACAAATGTGAGGGACAATCTTTGCAGTTTACCTCATAAACGACTACAACAATTAAGACCTATTATATTCCTTGTTGTAGTTTTGTTTTTCATTTAAACCATTCAATAGCTTGCATACATTTAACCTAAATTCATGAAATGAATTTGTTTTCAAAGATGCATGTGTCTTTCTAATAAAACAAAAATTCTTATTTTCTACAATAACACGAAATTCACTCTGATACTACATAGTTAAAATTAATTACGTGAACAAACTTTTTTGTTTTTTGGTATGTATTAAAGAAGTTGTGCATCTAATTTTAGGGATGATAACTTTGTTGAGTATCTTTCTTTGTTTATAGAATACTTAATTTTCTATTTTCAACTTAGAGACTCTAGTGGTTTTCGTCGCCACATCTGACATAGCCCTTGTCAATACCACTCATATTCCCTTGCCTTCCACATCTCCATTGTGACCGTTACCATCCTCACCTTCACGCTGTGCAAACCCACGTCTACCTTCACCTTTTTATCGTGACGCGGCCTATCCCTTCGCTATTATCACCTTTTTGTAAACTCTACTGCCCTTTCCCTTACCCTCAGTCGCACGCTCAACTTTCCATCTTGATCCTCATAGACTTCCATCACCCGATCACTTTGATTGACATTAGTGTTTTTGGAACAACAACCTTGGTCACATTTTGGACTAAGGCAAAGGTCGCAAGTTTTTTTCCTTTTTATATTGATATTATTAAATAGTACTAGTTATATTGTTATCACTATTAATTTGATTTTATTTTTAGGCTTCCATATATAATTTTCTTCGTTTATGTATGCAACTACATGTTGGCCCATTTCAATGGCTTCGAAAGTATATTAGGGAGGCAAGCAAAGACGGATTGGATTGAGGGTACTCCCTATTTGTTCACTTTGCAACCAGTATTGTCTTTCTATTTGATTCTCTGGTCAAACCTAAATTTTTTTTTTCTTAGCACTCAAAGTTATTTTTTGGGACTTTGTAGAAGCGTTCGTCATCAGTGAATACTTGTTTTGCAAAACATTGATTTGGGTTCGTTATATTTGCAATGCTTTTGGTGACCATAATCTGGAATCAACATACGAGAGATAGTTCACAGAGGGAGGGTTATTATGGTCTCTTGTCGCCACAAGAGATAAAAAATTAAAAAAAAATTTACATATAGATTCATACTCGTAGTTAGGGCTATGCAGAAAAACCGTTAAAACTGCCATTGGACCAATCTGGTGGTTTTTTGATAGTTGGGATTGGACTGTTAAGAAATGCTTCTAAACCGGACAGTCCAGTCTGGTTTGGAAATTTTTAACTGGCAGTTTAGATCGAATCGAACCATTAGTATATCTATATAATAATTATAAGATAATTAAATGATAACAATTCCTTCACTTGAGGATCTTTCGGAATGAACTTTAGAGTAGAAGGGGCGTACTTGATTAAATTTTCAAATTTTTTTTTTTATTATGGAACCGTGTCTACCACATATGCTTGATCCTTCCTTGCTTTAATAATTCAGTTCAAAAGGATTTATTGTGTTGATAGATGTCCTTGTTGTGTGGGCTCCCCTTGAATATGTTTGACATGCTCTTTGGAAGCATCCAACTGTGCAAGAAGTATGAAGCTTCCTCCATTCTTTTTTTTTTTTTTTTTTCTGGCGAGATGTAGCAATACTGGCTCAACACCTGTGGCACTTAGGGTTG
>CAMOHE010043145.1:0-16008 GCA_946598075.1 Artocarpus hirsutus
CTGTGCAGAAAAACCGACCGGCCTGTTAAAAAAACCAGCTATTCGGATAGGAATGTTATGTAGCTATAAATAACATAAATTAACTATATAATACATATTATATATATCCTTCCTCAATCCTCAAATCTTATCTTGAAAGACTTTTTTTGGCACGATTTTTAAAGATTTCTCTGTGATAAATATTCTCTTTTATAATTTCTCTGTGTGTATATATGTATGTATGAATGTGACTGTACTAATGTGTTATTTGATTAATGAACTATATTTCACAGCAAAGTTTTGAAATATAAAATCTAGAATAAAATGTCACAAAAATCTCTTAAAAAGTCCCAAACGGCGGTTCAAACTACAGTCCGGTTCTAATACTTTAAACAGTCTAGTCTGGTCTTAAATTTTTTTAGACAGTTAAAACAGTCCGGTCATAAAAACCTGACGGTTTAGGACCGGATCATGCACAGCACTCTCTCCTCTTCTTCTATAATCTTCTCCAAAAATCTCCTAAGAAAGATTTCTACTCGTATATGAAAAAGAACTGAAGCTTTATGAAAATAATTCTCAGTTGAATTGGGAATCACCCAGAGCGAATTCTATTGGAACATACTCCGGTTCGCACCACTATAAAATTCTATCTAAAAAATACCGCAGGCACGTCCCACACACAATTGTGCTGATGGCAAGCCACAGTGCGCTCCACATTAGGAGCCCCTACAGCCTACCCCACCAACCATGCACCACTCCTAGACCACCATGATGTTTCCCTACATTTTCCCTGCATCATCGCAACCCAACAACTCCCTCCCCGCCTCCCTCTTTATTTTCCTTCCATCGTCACCGCCCTTTTCATATTGCCTTTTTAGCAAATTATCATCTACGCCTAATTAAAAGCGTTAAAAAATTCACATTTTGTTAACAAAATACTAAAATTGTAATTTAGGACAAGTTCAGGAGACAGTTATGCTTCATTTTAAGTTGCTTGGTGCAAAGCACAACCACCTCTATTCTTAAGGGACTAAATTTAAAATTAATTCAAATAAGAAATAACAATTAAATTAGAAATAAATAACAATTATCTAATAAGGTTAAAATTATCCGTGGGACAATATTAAATCTAAGTAAATTTAAAAATAAACGGTGCTTAATAACTCTTTTTGTAGTTAAAAAAAGAAGAGGAGAGTTTATGTTCTAATACATTCTTACGTATTTATTTTATTTTTCTACTAATTATTTATACATCAATTTTCTCTTACACTTTCCCTAATCTAATTCTGATTATTAATTTGACAATGTCCTTCTTTTTCTAAGGGTGCTAATGTCTTTTTCTACACCCTTAACATTCTTGTCCATATTCAAAAAAAAAAAAAAAGAATATGAAAAAGTGTAAAAAAAGACGTTACCAAAGTAAGAATCAGAATTCCCTTCTAAAAAATAATCAAAATAAAAAAGAGTTATTAACTCTAACAACCTCTAATTCTATTTAGAATTTGTCGCCTATTAATTTAACTTTAAAGATTAATTATATAGTTATACCTTATAGTTTTTATTATTTTTCAATCCATCTCTCTAATTTTAAAAATTGTAAAAGTATAATTTGAATTGGGAAAACTTGTTTTAATTTTATATTTTGTAGAGTTTTTATCATGAAACCACAAAGATAATATAAAAATACCTTTAATTAAGCTTAATTTGTTTATTAAATATATGTTTCTTGTGGAGGAAAATTTAGAAAATAAATATTTTAAATTTAAAAAGTCATAAAACTTAATGAATTTTTTATGAAATTAAATGTTTTATGTTAAGATTTTTATTTTTTTTTAATATATAAAATATTTATCATAACTATTTAAGAGTTATGTTTTTTATCAAATTTTTTTTTATCCGTAAGAACAAAATTAAAATAAATTTTTAAAATTTAAATATTTTTATAATTTTTAAAAATAAAAAAATAAATTAAAAAATAATTAAAAATGAAAGATATAACTATATGAGAAACCTTTTAACTTTAAATACATAATAAAGATCAGAGAGAAGCTCAGCGCAAAGGGGCGCTGGATCCGCATTCCCTCCGTTCTTTATGGAAAAAACAAAGGGATAATACAGCAGAGGAGAGAGAGAGAGTTTTAGAATAGAGAATTTTAGAGAGAGACTTCAATAAATCAAATTCGCCTTCTTCGTCTTCTGGATCGAAACCCTAGCAGTTTACACTTGCTCGTAGGTTTCCGTTCCCGATTCTTTCTTTTGATCTTTTTCGCCACGACCTTTTGGCTAGGGTTTCTCTCCACACTTAGGGTTTTATTGCTCTAATATCTGTAGACTTGGCTGTCAAAATTTCCTTGATTTTCTTCTTTAGGATTTTCTTTTTCACCTTCTCTCTGAACTCTGACCATGGCTTTCGATGCAGGTTGTTTCTGCTTGCCGTGTGTGGCCGCTCTAGTGTCTTAGAAGATGGTACCTTTTTTACTCCCCGTGAAAATTTTATTAGATTTTCTGTTTGGTTGCTCAGAAAAGAAAGCGAATTAAAAGGAAATTAAAAGTCTGAACATTGAATTATCCAGATCATCTAAAGTTTTTTTTTTTTTTTCTTTTGCCCGCATTATCCAACTTCTCAAAGAAAAATTTAAAAAAAAAATTCTTATGCTTTGTTTATTTACTTGTTTTTTTTTTATTATTTTTGTAATGTTCAATATATTGGTATTGACCCAAGTTTTTACTATTGTAGCTTCCTCTTTCTTTGCTTAAGACGGCCCAAGGGCACCCAATGGTAAGATCTTTTTTTATCTTTTGAAGTATTCCTTTGACTTGAGAATTTAGTTTTGAAGCCAGTAGTTGATTAACAGAATATGCTTCTGTGTTTGCAATGTTTTGTTTGATAACAACAGCTGGTGGAGTTAAAGAATGGGGAGACTTACAATGGGCATTTGGTTAATTGTGATACTTGGATGAACATTCATCTCCGTGAAGTAATTTGTACTTCTAAGGTACTATGTTACCCTTTTTATTATTTTGGGTTGTTTCATTGTTACTATTGCTATCATCGGGTCTTACCGATTTCTTTAATTTTTGGTTTTTGAGAGTTACTGATCAATTCAATATGATGACATCTAGGATGGAGACAGGTTTTGGCGAATGCCTGAATGCTACATACGTGGAAATACAATCAAGTATCTTCGAGTTCCCGACGAGGTATAGTCCAAAGTTTCCGGGCAATTCATGTGCTACATTAGCTGCTTGTTTTATTTTTGGACATTTTCTTCAACATTAATGATTCGTCTTTTAGTGTATTGTTGTAGGTCTGCATATTACTTGGATATTACGATATTTTTGCAAATCTTACAATAGTGATTTCCAATGTTAGTTGTTCTTAAGATATATACAATTGTGCTTTTGCAAAGGTTTTGCTTTAGGCTGCCAATTCTTCCCATTTTTTAGGGACGTGCTATCTCTTTCTTTATGCTGGTTCTTCCTAATGTTTGCAGCCTATTTACTTAGAAAAGCAAACGATATAAGGCTGTTGTGGATTTAATTTATGTCACCTTTTTTTAGGTGATTGATAAAGTTCAAGAAGAAACTAAGAGTCGGGCAGGTACATGCATAATTATGGGATGGTCTTAATTCTTTCTAGCTCTATAGCCTTTCTAGATTTTTTATTTTTACCTTGACATTGAACTGCTTTTATCAAATTTTCCAGATAGAAAACCTCCTGGTGTAGGGCGTGGCAGAGGAAGAGGTCGGGAGGATGGTCCTAGTGGAAGACAGGCTAAAGGAATTGGGCGCGGACTAGATGACGGAGGTGCTAAAGGCCCTGGTGGGGGCCGAGGCAGAGGTGGACTGGGAGGAAGAGCTGGTGGAAACAGAGGTAAAACTTGTCTAAACCTTCTTTCACAAGTTTGTTCATTGTCAAAAACATAGGGTGTCATTAAAAAGATAAACATAATATTTGTGCTCTCATAGTCACCATTACAGTACCCGCAAAAGGCCATTTTTTAATTAGTTGAAACCAACACATCTTAACTGCAAATATATAATGCTTGAAAGCTACTTGGCACTTGAACCATACTAGTTTTCCCTTAAATTTTTCTCAGCTAGCAGATAAAAATCCAGGCTTGAACCGGTCAAGTACAGCCTTATTTGGGGAACTATTATTTGCTACTCTGTCACGCTGCTCATTTGTTGGGTGCTTTGGTAACAGGTGGGAGCCGAGGACGAGCTTGATTGAATTCCCGCATGATACAAAAGTGGACGAGCTTGATTGAATTCCCGCATGATACAAAAGTGGACGAGCATGCTACTTTTAGAGGCATTTTGCGTCCAAGCTTTTTATGTCAAGCGTCTTGAGTTTCTTATCTCTGATAAATCGCTGTATTATTCAGTCGGAAGGTCGTTTTGCAGTAGCAAATGAAGCTAGTGTTAGAACATACCATTCTAGTTGCCAGGTTGGAGGAATATATGTTTGATTTTCTCTATGATTCCTCCTCATTATGCACGCCCCCGTAAGTTTGTTCTGGATTTGTATGACATTTGGCTTTATTTTTTCCAAATAAATTGTCCTCTAGCTGTAAGGTTGTTCTTTTCTGATGTAATTTCTATTTGACTTGTCTCATTTATCGCCATCTTGAGTGAATTAGAGGTTAAACTTCAGGCCAAATGCCCAAATTTTTTAAAAACTCCTGAATAAGAGTTCTGGATCTACCCCAAGTCATCTCAAATAAGCAATTCCGTCCAAAAAAAGAAAAACAAAAAAGAAGACGCTTCCTTCTTAATAGTCATCATGTAACAATTAACCCCATTGAACTAGACATGGTCCTTCGGGTTTTTTTTTAATTCGAGATTTAAATTGTATGATGTGCGAAACGACAAACTTGAAACTACTTGATTGATTGAAGATTCGTTTGGGGACATTTAAACTCAGGGAACAACCTATGATTTAGGGACTAAACCATTATCAACCCTTTCTTCTTTTGGTGCAATTATTGCTCTCGTTTTGTCTTTCTTGTACTGAAAGTGTCACTTTTCTCTGCTGTTTGGTTGTTCCACAAGAAAAGAAAATTTATAATGCATTTGTTTCATTGGTTCACTCCAATTCAGCTTAGTCTAAAAGATTTTTACAGTTTAAATTAGTGTTTGATAAAGTAATTAATTTAAACTACACTGACAGTTTAAATAGGTTGAACTGTTCAATTTAGAATTCCAACCTTCTCTTTATTTTAACATTTTAAACTAATATTGAATTTTACTCTCACAAATTATTTCACATTATTTAACACTACTATTTTATATTATTTTTCAATTAAAACACATTAAGATTGGATTATTGATCAAATTAACGCTTTAACTGCACATTCACATGCCAATTTAGACTACTATTTAAACAATACAACTTAGATTTTTTTGTTCAAATTAAAAAAGTTCAAATGTATACAGTTCAAACCAATGAATCAAATGGGAGGGTTAGTGTAATGACTTTTGAAGCCGAAACACGGCAAAAAAGGCGCACTGACATTTCTGATTCATTTGAAACCACTTGTGAGAATCAAAATGATAAGAAATAGACTTATACAGCAAAATCACGTCACAAAGAAGCATTATTGTTACAACTTACAAGAGATCAAAATGAACCATAAATTTTTTCGAAAATACTGAACACGGGTGGAGAAACTAAAAAAAATTAGTGTTGTGAAGCTCCACTAGTACGGTTGATGTCTATTTTTCTTCCAATTCTTGGGTGACTTAATTACCAATGTACTCGAAATCCACGATCGATCCATCTCCAAAGACCTATCCGACAACCAGCAACATAGGCGGCCATCTTCACCACCCGTCCATCCAAAAGTGCCTCGGGTTTGAGTCGGTGCACTCTGAATGCTAGACATAGGCAACACACTCCTAACAACGTCTGTATGTCCACCTATAAGTACTGCTTCAGGGGAACCTATACTTGCTGCTCCTTTATAACTTACTGGGAAGAAGCCCAATGTGCCAGCATTCGTGCCGCCAACTATCCAAAGTCGTTCCCCTTCTTCTGAGTAGTGACAATCAACAAAATAGTCAACCTGCCAAAACATAATACAAGGACTTCACTAAAATTCATTACAAGAGAAAACCGAATTATTCTCAGTAAAATATAACAATCATGTTAATCGTTTAAAACCTTACTTGATCGTGATTCCAAGCATTGGAAGCTATAGAACGAGCATTAGGGAAATTTACTTCATTGCTTGCTTCTTTCCAGTCCCAAATACTATCAGTGGCATCAGTTACAAATTGGCTTACAAAAACTCCAACTTTCACACGATAACAAGAGAAATAACCTCAAAACGGTTGTGCAACTCATCAAGAATTGATGGATAAAGATTCATACCTTAAAGTTTCAATGTGAGTCAAGCACCAAAGTTTTTGAGATGTCTCTCCAAAAAACCCCACTTTCCCAATTGAACTCCCCACATTAATCACCTGACAATCACATTGTCAAATGAACAAAAAAAATGACCAGTTGTATACAATATCTGCCACAGAAAACACAAATATTGAAAAGAACAGGCCCAAACTTACCGATTCCAGATTATCGTCATCGTTTATGTCTCCATCTGTATTGAATATACATATCAATCCATCCACAGAAGCAGATGCAAGCTTGTTTAAGTGGTTAGGAATGAAGTGTACCTGTCAGGAATCATTATATTGTTATGCACACAGATATCTATATTGTGAACCATTATATCCAGAGCAAATAAGCACAATGTCGGGGAAAAAGGTGTGTTAAGTAATTAAAGAAAAGAAACACGGGGCATATTTTGACGATTCTTTTATATATGTAAGTATAAAATGCATAAAATGGCAATTGAACAGACGTAGTTGATATTCCAATAACTCATATGTAATCAAATCCACCAATCCAAAGAATTTAAAATTAAGTTTACGATGACGAATGAGTTGTAAGAGCAGGTAATTTTTCCACATCGCAGTTTTATGTAACACCTCCATTTTACATTTTACATTTTTTGTAATGCATAAAGAATTTGGCAATAAAACTGGCTCGTCATCCCACGTCAACTTGAGCTGCAATGCAATCATATAGATGCAAACTTCTACAGATAATCAAATCTCAAACCGATCCCAATCAACTGAGACTAAAATTATAAGTTGAAACCCTAAATATGATCGGAATTATGCTCCCATATTGCATTGAATGTCAAACCAAGAATAAAGATTTGTGTTATAATATGGTTCGAAACCATTAACAAACCTGAGTGACGTCCTCCACATGAGACTCCTCCAGACATGCAACTTGTTTCTTATTCCTCCAGTCCCAAAAGAGTAACTGGTTTTAACAGGCCAACAAGCAAAAGTCAGCAAGAAAGAAGAAAGAATCGTTGCCACTCTTACACACAAATCTCTGTCAGAGTACGACACTAGGAAACAATAATCTCATGATTCCTAGCAATATCATCCCAATCATCCCAAAATCAAAATTCACTCTATTAGGACAATGGAACACACATCTCTACATTAGTATGATATTGCCCACTTTGGGCCAAAGCCCTCATGGATTTGCTTTTGAACTTTACCCAAAAGGTCTCGTACCAATGGAGATATCTTCTATCCTTATAAACCCATGTATAGCCAATGTGGGATTTTGTAACACTCCTAACAGTCCTCCCTCAAACAAAAAACCACCATTATTTTCATGGTTCGGGCCTCCCCTTAAGCCTATCCGTCCATCCTCTCCACCCAAAGGATGACACATTCCAATCAAAGTCACTCGTCTCCACTGCGTTGGGAGCGCACGCCTTGCGTGAAGCATTGGAGCACCGCCTGCCTCGAGAGCTCAACACAAATCCACTGGAGGCCCCCACATTCTTCGTTCGACACCCAAGGATTCCACCCACATGGCTCGGTTTGGGGCGTGGCTCTAATGCCACTTGTTAGGTGGCGTTAGAATTAGCCACGTGTGTGGCAATTAAAAGGGCCACAGTTTTGTGGCTGATGATAGTGCTACCATTGTGACTATTAAGTAAAGAGCCAACTTATGGCTTTTGGGCTACGAAGCCCATCAGACAATTGAAAAGGACAAATAACTCAAGTTACAAGTTGGCTCTTTAATTAATAGCCACAATGGTGGCACTTTCATCAGCCACAAAATGTGGCCCTTTTAATTGCCACGCACGTGGCTAATTCCAATGGCACGTAACACACTCTTCCTTCACTATGCAATTTACAGAAATCTAGAGTAAAAATAATAGCAGTTGAGATATAAAAGCCTAAAATATAAGCGGTAAACTAAGTATACACCTGAGCATTACATCCCGCGGAAAGAAGATTATCGGTGGACCCTCCGAAGGAGAAGCTAAAGATCTCTTGAGAAGAACCCGCACCAATGGATGAGACCTGTAACATTCATTATAACAATGAGTAAAATTATGCATGCCCACTAAATCAAAGAGGGGAAATGTATGTTTGACCATCAATAATTAAGACCAGTTAGCACTAATTTGGCATTGCTATTTAATTGGTGTTTCAATCCACATTTTTTAAAAGAGCTTAATAGAATTAAAATAATATTTAACTCTTTTCCTAAGCAATTAGAAAATATATATATAGTGGAGCTTATCAAGTCTTACTCAAAGCTAAGATAAGCGCTTGTTTGGCATTGCATCCAAGAAGCCGCTTTAACTTAATGTGTCCAAAAACTATTTCTGGGAGTATTTAGATAGTTTTGAGAAGAGCTTAAATTGAAAGTCAAAATATGACTTCTCAAAAAAAAAGTTAAGAAAAATTTAAAACACGTACAAATCTTTAATAAGATTTTATTAACTTCACCATAACACTTTTATTGCTTCTTAAATAATTTAAACATCACTTTTATCTAATTAAGCACTTTCAAAAATGTCGATTTGAAACCCATATTTTTTTCTTTTCATCTTCCACTATCAAAAAGCAATGCCAAACGGAGAAATTCTCTACCATTAACTTAAAACGAGCTATTCTGAGAGGCCGCATGAGCAACTTTCCCTTCCCTAAAACCGAAAGCAACTTCTAAGTAGCAACGCCAAACATGCCTTGATGGGTTAAAACTCAAACCAATGAATCACAACTAGATTAAACAACAAATTTCAGTCACACATACTTAACACAAGCATAAGCTCATAAACACGTGGAGAAAATCCAACCTGTTGGAGAGTACGCGTATCCCAAGCTCTAATGGTTCCATCAGAGGAACAAGAGTGCAACACATGTGGGGTTGATAATGGACCAGAGAAAGATATCTGGTTTATAGTATCAGAGTGACCTCTGCACTCGCCGTAGTACTGACCCGTCTCCGGCGAATAAAGCTTCACGACGTTCGTCGACAAAGAAACCGCCATTGAACTCCAATCGTTCCTTCCATCCAAATGATATAAATTCTAAAACCCATTAAATCTCTATCTTTTCTTAGTTTTTCCAATGACATAGACAAGCATAAAAAAAATGACCAAAGAAAGAGACATACTTGGGAACGATTTGGAAAACGTAGTCGTCTCCGAAATTTGTTTGGATTGAGTTTTTGAGTCCCACCCGATTGGAAGAGCTTGGATTGGGGTGAGATTCTACCTCCACGTCCATGGCCGTGGCTTCTGCTGCTGCTGCTGCTTCTTCCATGTCGTTCTCGCTCTGTGGTGCCGAAGTGGATCAACGCAAAGGGAAAAGGCAGAAGCAGAAAAAGAGTACCCAGAAAAGGCTTCGTTTTTAGGGTTTTAGATCTTCTAAGTCAAGACTATCCAAGTGACTTTTCAAGCCAATAGGATCTTGCCGGGTCATATTAGGCCTATGTCACGTGATCAAACAGTTCTCCGTGTAAGATTAGATTAAAAAAAAAAAAAATTTGTCATCCCCACCCTTACTAGATTATGAGACTTAGTTTAGTATGTAATGTATTTTTTATACTAGGTCTTATTGTTTTATTAGTAACGAGATTATAATTTTACGGGGTTAAATAGGATTGCTGTATGAGATATAAGATATGTGCTTAACAATCCATCAACGCACGGTTCGCTAGTTCGAATTGTGTTTGTTAAATAAATTTTAGATGTTTTAAACTAAAGTTATCAATACTCATCCAAAAACAACCTCGGTTCGGATTTCTTACTCTGATTAACTCTTTAATTGCACATTTAAAAGTCAATTCAAATTGTTGTTTAAACTATACATTTTAATTTTAAATTATTTTTATATTTGTCCCTTAAACTATGTTATTTATGTCACTTTGTCCCTTAAATTTTAAAATATACTATTTAACCTCTTTAAACTTTGTTCCATTAACAAGTATGCTTCTTTCATCTAACTCCATTACTTTTTGGATAGTTTTTTACAGAATATTTTTATATTTTCTCTAAACTACGTTACCTATTTTATTTTACCCCCCGACTTTTAAAATGTGTAACTATGTCCTTGTAATTTTTTTTGTTCGCAATTAACATCCTTCCATTTAATTCTGTTCAACTAATAAACTAATTTGTTTTTCTTCTAATTTTATAAGACCTCTATATCAAAGCAATTCAAATACTCACAACTTATATGTGAATATTTTTTATAACATGCTATTCAAAATACAAATATAAAGAAAATTCAAGAGGCGGACACTTTACAAGGAATTTAAATAATGTGTTCTTAAAAAAAAATTCAAGAGCTTTATTCTTTTAAGGAATTTTGTAGGTTTTCCCCCTTAATCTCTTTTCTGTGGTTGAAATGGTTTATTGCAAGAAATAATACTCTTCCTTTTAACTCTTTTTTCCGTAATCTATTTTTTCCTCTTAAACTCTTTTTTTATCTTTGGGGTTTTTTCTCCAAAGTTAGAAGAAGAAAAAGTTGACGTGTAAAGTCAAACAAAATTGGACGAAAGGAGGTTATTTACTAACAAAAAAAATGGCCAGACATAATGACATATTCTAAAAGTCAGGGAGTAAAATAATATAAGTTACATACTTTGGGAGGAAACATAAAAATATTCTACAAAAAACCATTCAAAAACTAACGGAGTTAGATGCAAGGGGAAACTTGCTAAGAGAACAAAATTTGAGGAGATTATATGGTACGTTTTAAAAGTCAGGGGGCCAAAGTAACACAATTTACATAGTTCAGGAGGCAAATGTGAAAATAATCTAAAATTTAAATTGTATAGTTTAAATAGTAATTCGAACAAACTTTTCGATGTGCAGTTAAAGTGTTAATTAGAGCAAGAAGTCTGAACTGAAATTGTGTTTGCATGAGTGTTGATAACTTTAGTTTGAAGCATCAAAAATTTATTCAATTAAAAAATAAATATAGAATATGTAAAAAGAAGTTATTTAATTGAACAATAATATGAAATAAGAGTTCAACATTGGTTGGAAATGTTGAAATGGAGGAGTTTGAATCCTAAGTCGAGTAGTTCAGCCTAATTTGAACCGTCATTATTAGTTCGAACTAAATGCTATATTAAATATCAATTCAAATTGTGATGGCCCCTCGAATAAGTTAAACTGGACTGAACTAGTGAAACAAACGCATCCCATGTTTATTTGAAGGGTCTAATTGTAAGACTTTCAATCGAGCTCCTTTGGTTATATCCAAAAAAAATGCCAACATGGATTGCCTTCTTCAAACTTTCTATCATAAAAAATATAATAATCAATTTGACTTAGTTAGAATTAAAAAAAGATTTTGTTTGTGATCTTGCTGTTAAAAGAGCAAATAAAACCAAACCAATTTTATTTGTTGCATATACTTTTTTAATTGTCATATATTGAAAATATATATTATATGTTTGTCAAAATATAGTTACCTTATTATATGTCACTACAATTAACTGGTTTAGGATACCCATGTTTCAAAGGATTTCATGTCTTTATAGTTACCTTATTATATGTCACTACATTTAACATGCATGTGAGAGTTTTACATTGTAATAACTTTTTTTCTTTTTACTGTAACATGTGAGAACTTTACCAATGGTTCCCACCACTAACCAAACACCTTTTTTGTCATTTTCCCACCACTAGCCAAACACCTTTTTTGTCATTTTCCCACCACTAGCCAAACACCTTTTTTGTCATTTTACTTCTTCCCAGTTGAAGTTTACATGTTAAATTAATAGTTTCATGAAAAATGACAACAAAGTCCATTCAAAAACAACAGTTTACAACAACTTCTAACACAGAGCCTTCAAAACTGGCAAATGTTGGTTTTCCTTCCCTTATAAGCTCCCAGTCTAGCAGCTTTTTGGAAGCAAATCTTTTGACAAAATCTTACGGTAGGATTTCCCTGGACGCGCGCGGGGCGACATGTAGTGAAGTTTTGGTAAAATTGAAGCACCTTAGCAATCGCCTATACACATATATATGCATATGACCCTTGAAAGAAAGTGAAATTGTTTATCAAAAGAAAAAATCTAGAGAGATATTTTGAGGAGTAATAGCCAAATGCGAGTATCTACATTATAGTATGACATTTAGTAAAAATATGACGGTTCAGCTTTATGCGGTCCTTTTTTATTAACTTATGATCACTAAATTTATAAGAGATTTTGGGGTAGAAACATCCTATCATGGGACCTTATTGAGCAATTAATTTTGACTGCGGAACTTAAATCAGGTTAACATCTTGAAAGAATTCTTTATGCAAGACCCTTGTACCAACTAGGTAAACTCCTGTCCTACTGTAAAAGCTCCCTACAATCTGGGTATAATTTGAAAAAATCCCCCCTACATCTAAGATAAAATGACGTAATCTATATAAACCGACTCAAATGTTACTAAAAGGTATTTACTCTTCACGTTCTGCGGTAATTTCCTTTTTTTTTAGAAAAAAAAAAGTGAATTTTGTCTCCCAAAAAAATTTGTATTGCTGTTATTACAATTATTTAGCCAAAACTAAAAACTAAAGTCGTTTGGTGTGTCTGTTTAAAACGCTTTCAATGGTTTTAAACCTATAAACCTATAAACCTATAAAAACCAACGTTTAGTAGGCACAAATTTTAAATTGTTTAGAATAATAAAAATTGTTTCAAACGAGCTAAACTGTCAATTTTAAAAACTTACTCTTCCCTTTAAGTTCTTACCATTTTGAACTATTTTTAAAATAAAAAACCATTCTCATTCTTATTTTCCTTCATAATCTAATTTTTTAAAGATCAATTCTTGTTTTAAAGTTTATATGACTACCATTCTCATTTTTCTTTATAAATTATAGTTTTTCAAACATCTATTTTATAGTTTTTCAAACATCTATTTTCGTTTTAAATCTAATATGACATTTTATTTTTGTTTTAATCTTTATATTTTAAAAATCAGTTTAAAACCACCGATTAAACTACATGATTCAAAATTGCTAAAACGAAACGTAAGACTTGTAGAAAGAACAATTAAGAAAAACATCTTACCATATAACATTAACACACACATAATTAGATAAGGTTCTTTTGCATAAAAAACTACAAAGAAATCCGTAACATGCAAAGGTTCAAATTCTACGCTTGTGGTAAAATAAATATGAATACTTGTCGCTTTACTTTTTTTGATGGAAAAAAATTCAAAAACAATCGAGGCCCAGTGGAGTAAATCGAAGGCCCCCTTCTGGAGTTCCATTAAACCGCCAATGAAATGACCAAAAACCCTATCCTTGAACCTTCTGTCGTGTAACAAACCAACACACCATAAATTTCAAGAGTCAACATGAACAGTCAACATCAACGACATTATCCAGGCATCCTTAAGGATAAAGACTTTTTTAAGCTCGACAACAGTCGAATATTTAGCACTTCATTAAGAACTCGCACTTTGAATACTAAAGTGAGGCGTCTTTTCCATTCATCTATGTTTTCCTTCTTCAAGGAGCCTTGGTCGTAAAACATAGCCCACCGTCAGCATCCACCAGTTTTATGAATAGATCACCAGATTAAAAATAGTATGCCATCTGACATGATCTAGCAGCTCCGAATCCTATCCTACTAATAAAATGTGAACCTTTCATAACCAAATTCTCCAAACAAGAAACCAAAAAGAACCTCAAGAAACAACATCGGAGAAAAAAAAAAATTGCTACGAATGAGAACCAGAAAGTGCATCCACCATTAAATTCAGACCTACAAATAACATTGTCCCAACTATTTCAAGTATATAAAGCCAGAGAGTACATGGATGATCCATCAAAATATGTCAAATATCAAACCTCAAAACGGTTAAGAGGACACACACCCCAGTCACTCAAGAACGAAAAAATCATCCCGTGACAACAATGCCATGGTTGACGACATAAGCATTTCGAAGTAACACAAAGTTTATGTGCTTGGTGCAGCTTCCTTTTTCTCTTCTGATGAACCACCTTCATTTGCATCAGCAGGTTTCTCAGCCGGCTTTGCCACTTCTTGCTCTACAACACGTATAAAAAGTGCACATCAAGCAACGGGATGGAAGGACAAAGAGAGTTGGAATATATCTAATAATACTTGATGCATGCATTATTATATACATATACACACACGCATATACATACATACAACTGAAAATAGTCCTCTTATTCAAAAAAAATAAAATAAAATTGTTCCTTAACATTTTTCTTCTATTACATATGAGTATTATGAATAAAAGTTGGAAGCGAATATAAAAGTATGTTCAAAACCCTCCATCCCTTGCTCAATGACTGCTGCCTCTTATAATTAAAGAAAAAAAAAATTCAGCAATGACCAACTCAGACAAATGATTTCAAAACATGAAATTTTCTCTTTTACAAGTCAGCTTTAAGCCAAACCCATATGGTTCTTCTGTTCAAAAACCTTACACAAAAGACAAGACTGTTTTAAGTATTTTCAAAAAACTTTTTTTTGTTTAAATGCTAACGTTTCCATTTAAAAACAAAGTTAAAACGAAATTTTCATTTGTCTTAAAAGATTTTGGAAATGTAATATCCAATAGTAACTCAAAAGTTGGACTTTTCACTGCTCTTCTCTAAAATGTAAAATCAAACGCGACAGTCATCAAACAACCCCCCAACAGCAATATTTAATGGCCTATTTACCTTCATCATCGCTATCATCGAAGTCCTCTCCCATTGCATCATCACCCATGCCGCCCATGCCGCCCATGTTACCAAAATTCTGAAAATATGGCAGAGGTTAGGAAAAGCACAAATTATTAACTCACTTTACAAACAACAACAAAGCCCATGAGCTGATGAATACTAACCGAGAAATCCATTCCGCCCAAATCCAAGTCACCAAGACCTAACCATAAGATTGAAGCAATGAAGCATGTCAGATTTTAAAACTTTAAACAAGACAGTTGAAGAAAAAATGTAAAGATCATCCATTATAATTAGGACCACCATTATCATCATCTTCATCCACCCATTTATCCCAATCTACTTTGACATAATGCGGTGGCTTTCCATCTCCACGCAATAGCTTCTTCCACCATCCCTTCTCCGCCTTCTCCACGATGCAGAATATGCTTCTCACTCCAATATTAATTTTGCTTTCCTACACCCAAAAACGAGCCCATTAAGTCGACAAACAAGATAAGAAGACTACAATTGTAAAATTTCCTAAAAACTATAGACGCAACTTTTTAAATAAATGATGACCACACTACTAGCATATCCAAATATACATAATAGGCCTACTAGTTGAATTATAAACATAGGAAAAGAGCTAAGAAATATTTTAGAAACTCATTTCAGACTCAAATATTTATCAAAATTAAAGTACAGAAACTCATTGCAGACTCAAATATTTACCAAAATTTGCCACTTACCTCCACATTGACCTTATCAAAGAGTTCCAACTTCAGTTCATACAGGTTGTTTCCTGCACCGGCACTAGCAGAGAAGGTAAAGACTCCATCTGGGTCGAGATTCACCTTGGCGTCTTTTGCATCAGGCAGTTGAACAGTAATATAAACCTTGTCAGCTCTCTCGGCCCACTTAACCTCAGGATGACGACTACACAACGCAGCATTTTTTATGAGGCCAAATCAATACACAAACAGAACATCCAAAAAAAAA